>JAKCPI010018250.1:0-126957 GCA_023213315.1 Euborellia annulipes
GATTTTTATAAAAATAGAATAAAAAATCATTTTCATGTTTTTAAAACAATCAGTAGGCCTATATTATATTATGCATAGTTCAATATCTATTTTTTTATTATTATTTGAAATTCCTATCGGGATCCCCGTTTATTTACTCGAGGTGCTTTCGTGCACGAATACACACCCAACCGGATTCTGGCCGTAGCCATCTACCGGCACCCCGTGAAGTTACATTATTTCCTATCTCTAACTCCTCCTCCTGCCTTCGTTTCTAGCTAGTGAGCTAATTCTTATTTCTGGATCCACCCCAGTTCTTTTTATCCAACCTTTTCTATGCTATGGAGGATGTTCTAGTTTGAGGAGGATCTAGTGCCTGCTAGAGGATTTGTTTACATTAAATAAATATTTTTATTTAAAGAAAAAATCCCCCAAGCCCAGGATTTGAACGCGGATCTTCTTTGTAGACACCGACATCCTAGCCTACTACACCAGTGAGCCCCCTTCAATATCTATTGTAAATATGATTTTCTATACCCTTAAATATTTATATGTAAATGATAAGGATTTAAGGGTGGATCCAGAGGAGTTTTTCGAGGGGGGGGGGAATAATTTTTTTTTGCCTTGTGTAACTGGTCGCACATCACACAACTTTCTCTTACTTTCGGTAATTTAAAGTTGCATTCTCTAGATGTCTACCAGATTTTTTGTGTCGAAATAAATTTGAACACACACCCTGACAGATCATTTTGAGGGATCCATTTTTTTTTTTGGAATCTGGGACCCTCAAAAGGCGTATTTCCACCAATATCCTCGACATCGAATTTTCGACACGATCGCAATCTTACATATATAGATAAGAGAAAGTAAAAATATATATACAAATCAAAATTTTAAGTATTAATTTTTAAAAAGTAGAGCTTGAGCTGTTCAATATAATTATAACTAAATATAAGTTTTATTTGTAGACATTGCAAAACCTTGTCACTCTCACCTTGTTACAGTTATAATGTTCAAAAGAATAAATTATATCTTTAAAACTTTAAGTATGAAGGCCTATTTATTAAATAAGTATATTTTTAAGAGCAAAGGTTTTATTTAAAAAAAAAAAGAAGCGGCGATTAAGCTAACTGTAATACAAAGAACATAGAGAGACAGAGAAGGCCTCGGCCAGCCTTGAAGGTTGAGAAAGCTAACAGCCAAGGCTGCAAGAAGTTTGCCAGCACCTGAATCCGCCAGCTTTTTGAATATTTAAGTTTTTAAATTTTTTATTTCAATTTAATTTTAAAAAATTTTGAAAAAAAGAAAATTAGAGACACTTGCCCATTATCATTCTCTTTGCAATTCTGAATTTTATATATATTACTAGGCCGAGGGCCTGGCAACGGAGAAGAATCATCACAATCATTGCTGCTAAGTGATGCCAAGTGCAGCAATCAGCGTGTTGAACGTCCCCGGTAGCCATCGAAAACATGTATCTAAAACAGTGTTTCCCAACCATTTGAAGTCCACGGCACCCCGTTGGGAATAACATTACACACTAGAGGCACTCTTCCTTTTTTTTCCCCTAGCAAAATGAAATTATTGCCGCCCTCCAGAAAATTTTTTTTCCCCTATGCGGAATTTTTTCCACCCTGCGGAAAATTTTTTTTTCACTTCCATGGAAATCATTTTACCTTTAAAACAATTTTTGCCGCCCTTGGGGGAATTTTCCCTTATGATTTGATTTAATTTCTCATTTAAATAGCAGAAAGGGGGTAAAAATCGACGGATCCCGGGCCCTTTGAGCTTCAACGCTAAATTCCTATTAGAAAAGAAACTAATATTATTTAATTGAAATTTATTCCTCTATTTGTTTCCCTTCTGAAGGTTTTAAGATTTAAATTTTAACTTTTTTTGGAAGGGAGAGGAGGAGGTTCATAATTAATATAAAACCCTTGGGCTAGGCAGGGCTCTCGGCGGCCCTGGTCAATTAAGAATTAAAAAAAGAAAATACAGTAGGAGTTAGAGATAGAAAATCATTCACTATAAAGTGTTAGTTTTGATTAGACTCCCCGTTTTTACATTTTCAATTGTTATGCGTCTACGATACGATTATTTGAGGTATGCATCAAAAGTGAAATTAGACACACCTGATATTTACAAACAAAATTTTAAATATAAACTTATCTACTGGAAGAAGAAAATGTTTTTTATTCAAATTAAATATTCTATAATCATTGGAATTCTGTTTCTAAAAAAAAATCTGGTGTGACTGGCGCACAGCACACAACTTTCTCTTACCTTCGGTAATCGAAAGTTGTGTTCTGTGCATGTCACACCAGATTTTTTGTGTCGACATGTATTTAGTTTCCGACAGTAGGGTACATTCGATTTTCAAGATGTAAAATTTATAAGTATGACAAAATGTTTATATTTTGTTACCATGGCAACCATTTCTCCTATCTTTTCTATGGAGTACAAGAGTAAAGTGGTCTTCAGAAGATTTCAATCACAAAATGAGAATATACATTTTATAGAGAATCTAAAAAATAATTGATTTTTGAATTTAAAAAAAAATCGGAGCAAATTTTGAGAAAATCGAAAAAAACTGAAAAAGTGCATCAGTAAAGTACTAGTACTTTTTGGTCGATTTTGTTCAAAAGCTTCGTGTCACGTCCCATGGGGGTGCCTAACTTAAATATAAAATTTCAACTTCCTAGCTCTTTTGTTCTTGAGATATTTTGTTCACACACACACACACACACACACACACACACACACACACACACACACACACACACACACACACACACACACACACACACACACACACACACAGAGACAGACAGACCATGTCGCGAAAACCACTTTTTTGGATTCAGGGGACCTCAAAACGTGTATATCCATCAAGAATCTCGACATTGAATTTTTGACTTGAAACCAATACTTTTACTCTCTATATATCATTGGAACTTCTATTTAGAGGTAAGGAAAAGAAAAATAAAAATTTTTGCAACTTGAATATGTAAATTGTGAATTTTCCTTATATGATTCACATATTCATTTAAGAAGAAATGGATTTCCAATGTTAATAGGAAAAAAAATTCTATCTATTAACAATGCAAAAAATTTCCATCTTGTTCATTAAAGGATGGATCATCGATTAAATAACATTTTATCTAGCTATGTTTTCTTTGAAAAATTTTTATTCGCTTTTCTGTATATAAATATTTAAATAATCGCAATAGGGTCTTTTTGGCATTTAGAACCAATTTATTTAAATTGATTGATAGCCAATTCAATTGATATAGACTACATTTTTGTCGCTTGAGACGGGATGCGAATCCTCTGACTAAGGGTGTTGGATTATGGAAAAAAATAATCGATTATCGATTATGAAAAATAATTGATTATTCCTATTAATCCATTATTTCGATTATGGAAAAAATAATTGATTATGAAGTAAAATAATCGAAAAAAATTTTTTGTAAAATTTTCATTTTTCCCTCTTGAGTAAAATTTTCGTTTTTTCCCTTTCGTGAAAAACATTTGACTTTTTTTGCCATACGTGTCTCATCCCATCTTTTCAAACGCATATTTCCCGAAAATAATCTATTATGAAAAATAATCGATTATTTTTTAAGGAAATCGGAATAATCGATTGCTTTTCATAATCGATAATCGATTATTTTTTCCATAATCGAACACCCCTAGTCGCCGCCTAATCGATTATTTTGCGCAGCCCTACCCCTGACCCCACATTAGGCAACAACTCTAACATCTGTTCTAAGGCAGGGGCAAATTTCCTATCTTAAACGATATATTGAATAATTCTCACTTTATTTGAGAGTTGATTAAAAATTTTTTTTTGAAAATCTTTTTCAAACAAAGTTCTATCTATTAATAATATGTATAATCTTTTTCATTTGAGTTAAAATGATTCTAATTAATAAAATTCTCTATCAATGATGGGAACGATTTTTCAATATTTACAAAAATTACATTCAAACTATATATTTCGAAATATCAGTATATAAATATACTGTATGTAGTACAGTCAAAATTTGAAGACAAAACCAACAAGCCAGTCTTTTTCCATCAATTGTAATGTTCTTAACATAGGTGAATTAATATTTTATCACCTTGGAAAAAAATTGATCTCTTTTTTTTATATAAGATACTTCGCAAATAGAACAAGTTTTTGTTTTAATTAAAAAAAAAAAAGTTCAATTTGACTTTCACTTTGACTTAACAACAAAGTGTTGTTTAGATAATAATAAATGAAATATCATAAGGCACACAGAGAGAGGTGGGAGAGTGCAAAGAAAGAGACCCATTTTAAAAGTAAAGGAAGGGATTGAAAAGCAAATGACGACAAAGGACTGACTGGACTAGAGTGGACTTGGGGTTGGGGGGGGGGAGACTGGACGTGGGCGCTCAAGGCTCAAGGAGAGCAGGTCTCTGATCCTGGTCCTGGTTGCCAACCCTATGGTCACAAAGCAGCCAGCAGGACAATGATCCTTTTTCTCTACAGACATCCTCTGCAGACAGCATGTTGCCAAATTTGGATTTAGAGCAAACCAATCTTTAAAAAAAAAAAAATTTTTTAATTAGTTAATACGGTCTTTTTATGAAATGTTTTTTCCTACTAATGAATTTACATTGAATTGTTTACTTTTTCTTACTTCAATATATGTTAATATATAGAGAAAGTATTGTATTCATGTCAAAGATTTGGTGTCTAGATTTTGATGGGTATACACGTTTTGAGGTCCCCTGAATCCAAAAAAGTGGTTTTAGCGTCATGTCTGTCTGTGTGTTTGTCTGTGTTCAATTTTAAGCATAAAGGAATTGAGCTGTGACACTGAAATTTTATATTTAAGTTAGAAACCTCTCTTGAGCGTGAAAATAAGCTTTTAAACAAAATCGGCCAAAGAGTACTAGTACTTTATTGAAGTACTTTTTCAGTTTTTTCGATTTTCTCAAAATTTGCTGCAACGATTTTGATTAAAATTCAAAAAAATCAATTATTTTTTAGATACTCTTTGAAATGTACCTATATTCTCATTTTGCCATTGAAACCTTCTGAAGACTACTTTACTCTTGTACTTCATAGAAAGATAGGAGAAATGGTTGCCATGGTAACAAAATATAAATAGGTTCGCAATCTTATAAATTTTACTTATTGAAATTCGAATGTACCGTAGTGTCGGAAACTAAATATATATCGACACAAAAATCTGGTGCGACCAATCACACCAGATTTTTTAGAGATTATTTTGATTCTTTTCGGGGTTTATATGAATTGGGGATCGGGATGAGAATCGGTCTCAACCCTGAGAAGTTTTAAATACTTTTTGTTATCAAGGGAATGTTAAATTTGATTAAAAACCAATGAGAAATACGTAAGACATCAAATTAGAGGTGGTAGAAACGCGTTGCCATTGGCTTGAAGAGGGTAGATGGGGGAGGGGTGGTTATAATACTGCTTTTTACTTTTTTTATAATCTCGCATCAAAATTTTCTTCTTTTTTTTTAATCTATGTCAAAAAGAAAGAAAAACAAATTTTTCTAAATTCTTCGATTTCAGTTTTACCACTGTTAATGACCAAATACTTGATTTTTTTTTCTGAATGACATTCAGATATGATCTTAAATTTATTTACAGTATTTTCATTTGCATGTAAACAATAAAAACAACTAGGTTAGTTTCACTTTGAAATACGAAATGAATAATAAAATGAGAGATCAAAATAACAAAAAAAAATTAATATATGGAAGTAATAGGTCAGTTTCGAATTCTTAGTTTGAAATAAGATTTATTTAAAAGGAATTATTTGTAAAATCTCTCAATTCCTTTAAAAAGTCTTGTTGACTTGGTTTTGTCACACTTGAGAGAGAGAAAAGATTAAGGGAAGTGAACAAATGACCCCTAAATTATGAAGACTGAGGTCTTTCTTTTCCCATAGTATTCCCCACAACCAGCGGCGAAACTAGCATTCGAGGGCCGAGGATGCGAAGCTCAACTAGGGTGCCGTTTTTTAAGTTTTAATATAAATTTAAAAGAAAACTATCAATTTTTTTGACACTCTATGGCAGTGGTTTCCAAACTTTATGCTACCACGCCTCCCTTAAAAATAATTAATCTTATGACGCCTCCCCTCCCCCCCCCCCCCATTTTATAAGATAATACAAAAACTAAAATTTTTTATGCTAAAAAATATAAATTTATATAAAAATATTTGTTTTATTTATTCTTATTTATATTAAAACTAGCAATCATTTGGAAAATTGGTCCTGGTGGCCAATATTCGCTCCTCCCCTTAAATTAGTCCGCGCCTCACAATTCGGAAAACATTGGTATAAGGGTATTTTATGGCTGGTGGAATTTGTATCAGGAATGAAAGTTAGAAAAAACGAAGCCAGCATTTTTTCTTTAAAAATATATTTTAACAGCTTACGTTTCGGCTTTGATCAAAGCCATCCTCGGATGACCACTAACAGCTCCGAGGATGACTTTGACCAAAGCCGAAACCTAAGCTGTTTTATTTTTTAAAGAAAAAATTCTGGCTTCGTTTTTTCTAACTTTCATCCTGAAGAAAAATATTTTTCTCAAATCTTATTTTCACGCCCTAGGGGGTGCCTAACTTGAATAAAAAATTTCAACCTCCTAGCTCAATTCCTTCATGCTTTAAATTGAACCCAAACAGACACACAGACAGAGACCATGTCGAGAAAACCACTTTTTGGATTCGGGACCTCAAAACGTGTATATCCATCAAAGTCTCGATATCGAATTTTTGACATGAATCCAATACTTTCTCTTTATATATATGTATATTAACTTATACATATAGGTAAGAGAAAGTAAAAATTCAAATCCGAATTGAGATTAGTTCTATATACAAAAAGATCCAACCACCCCAGTAAAATTCTAAGTGGACTAATCATATTTTACTTTTCTACCTAATGAAAAAAATCCCTACAAAATTCTGCAGGGCATTCTATGGGTTCCTAAGTTACCCTGTGTTATTATTTTCTGTTTATGAGGGTTTCGAAATCTTCAAAAATTTGTAAATAATGGTGACTTAAGAAAAGATAAAAAAAACAAATTTTTTTTCAATGACACCTACACTCCCCTCCCCCTTTCAACATCTTATATTCTTCCTCTACCCTTAGTGAAATACAAATATTTAATTTCATATTCAAAAGAATCGTTTTTCGCAGTCAAATTATTTGTTTCTATCATTTTCTTTTTTCAACGATAAAACGCATAATAATTACCTTTAATAAGACTCTCAAGAGGGTGTGTTGGCTGACGGTGAGATCAGGGAGGGTTGCACTATATTAATTATTCACTTTGATTCACTTTAAACTCAACTAAGAAACGCCTGCTGGCAGGCCACGCGCTCGACTGAACGAGATAAACTTGTCTCTTCTCTCTTATTATAGGAATAAAATTGATGAAAATAACAATTCCCTTTTTATTAAAAGTAAAAAAATATCTTTTGCTCTAATCTAACTATATTTAGAGATGGAAAAAAATGTCAACAAGTGATTTGGAATATTCCAAGGCCTTTCTTAAATAATCAACCCTTCATCCCCCTTAATAAAAATAATAATCAACGTTATTTTTCGATTGTTTTCTATTTATTTTGTTTCGATGTAGCTAAAAAACAAAAAACAAAAAAAAAAAACATTTTTTTCAATTTTTCAACCCCTAATCCAATCTTTTTATTCACATTAAATAGTAGATGGAAAATATTATTTGTAGTTATTAAGAATATATATATTTTGGGGTCTAGGCATTCTTATTTAAGCCATTTGAATAATATATAAAATAATTAACAATGCTATCGCCTTCGGCGAGCTTTGCGTCTAGTCAGAAAAAAATTAAAACCCTGAAAAACTTCCCTTTAGGTTTTACACATAGTATAATTTTCTCTAGAATGAGTCTTACTTTAGGCCAGTGGTTTCCAAACTTTAACCTCCCTTAAAAATATTACGAAAAATCGTATGACGCCCCCCCCCCCCCACACACACACATTTAATAAAATAATACAAAAACAAAAATTTTTAATACTAAAAAATATAAATTTCTATAAAAATATTTTTTTTATTTATCAAACTATTATTTTATTTATAAAACTAGCAATCATTTGGAAAATTGATCATGGTGGCCAATATTCGCGCCTCCCCTTAGACTAGTCCGCGCCTCCCTAGGGAGGCGCGCCCCACAGTTTGGAAAACGCTGCTCTATGGAAAGAATATGATAAAATCACCTTTCCTGGGCTATATATTAGATTTTCTAGGGCGCTTATGTCTGTAACGTCAAGGGCTTGACGGACCCCCTTGGCCCCCATCTACAATAGTTACGCTACTGCCCACAACATACAAAATTGTCCCTGGGTCGTAGAAGTTTTAATAAAATTCTTGCCTCTTATGCTAGGGGGACAGGGGCAAGAGCGGATCCAGAGCAGTTTCTCGGAAAGGAGGGGGGGGGGGGAATCTGGTGTGACTGGTCGCACAGCACACAATTCTTTCTTACTTTCGGTAAATTAAAGGTGCATTCTATACTTGTTTACCAGAATAGATATTTAAATTCAATTTTGAAGTATTAATTTTATATTAAAAAAAAAATTTTATTCCCAAAAAAAATATTTTTCTAAAATCTCGGCGGGAGGGGGATTACCCCCTTTACCCCCCCCCCTGTAGCCTCCCTTGAGCAGGGGTTCACATCCCTTTTCATGTAACAAAAAATTTATTTCACTTGAATTAGTCAATTGAAATAAATATGGACGAGATCTAAGCGGCATCTGTTTCCGAAAAATACCTTAAATAAAAAAAATATTACAAATCGGCCAATACAAGGAGGTGGAATTGGGACGATCGGTTTTCCCCCACCCTCCTAGCACCTATTAAACTGAGGATTTCAGTTCCTATTTATTTTCACTACAATAGCGTTGGTGGCTGAAATCGACAAGCTTTGATTTTTTTTTTTTTAATTGCATAAAATCTATCTAATAATTTGTTCCCCTTTCAAGATATATTAGATTTCATTATATATTTAAATTTTATTTCAAGTCATGTTGTAATATTATACAATAGAATGTAAATTGCTTTGCGGTTAGGATTATTAGCAAGCAAAATCATTCCACAGCTTTTAACAGATGAATAATTCAATCAAAATTTATTCAATACACACAAAAAACTGAATTAGACCTACACTTTTTTTTTTTATTTAATTATAATAAATGACTATGAGAAAGTATTAAGAATTTTAATATGTAAAGTTTTTAAAAAAAAACAAAAGTTTTTGTTGCTTCTTTTCAGCATCGGACTTTAAACAAATAAATTATTTTAATGTGATTCAGGAAAATTGATTTGTTATTGTATTTAGGCCTAATGATTTTAATTATTTAGTATTTTCTAAGTTTTTTGAATATTGATTTAACCCCTCCTCAAAAATTCTTGTATCTGTCTCAAAAAACATAAGAAATTCGGCTCTATGCATTCATGTTATAAAAACTGCTTTTTTTTGTGATTATTAAAAGGTTTAACTCACAGATAAAATAAATTTTGAAATAGGCGAGTATAGTATTTAGATTTAGGCCTAATGATTTAGAAGAAAAGCAAGATGTGATCCGGGACTGTTTGTTCTATAAGCATTTGCCAGGTAGCCCAAAAAAAAAAAATTTTAATTAAATTTTTACACTAGTTAAATGCGACATAATTTTGTGAAATTTGTGTATTTGATTGCCTCAAAATAACCGACTCACTAATGAATTTTTTATTTTTTCGAGGTCTTTTGTAATGATCATGCATGTTATATTTTATAGAAAAATTCACATGTGGTCCTAATTAAAGCAATTAATCAAAAAATGCATGTGAGTGAGTAGGGTTGCCTACCTTTAGGCGGTGTGCCTTAGGAGGAGTTTAAAAGGTATTTTTTTTTATTTCGCAGTAAGACGGGAACGCCAAATTTGGAAATCATCTTTTATATCTAGATTTTATATTTCTATATAATAGTAGTATAATAAGTTATCTAATATTAATAAATAGACATATGAAAGTGCTTGGACTTTTAACATTTTTAGCTTATTCATGTTGAATGGGCCTTGGACTCAATATTCAAAAGAAAAAAAACTTGCGCATGTTTAAAAGAAAGTCTTCTATTAAAAATATATAACAGTGTTCTATTTGAAAGATGTTATACAAAAAAAAAAAAAACATGTCTATTGCGAAAAATTAATTACATATATTCTCCGATGCACTTGTTAGATTGCTTATTTTAATAAATTATTAAAAATCTGGTGTGACTGGTCTCACAGCACACAACTTTCTCTTATCTTCGGTAATCGAAAGTTGGGTGTTCTGTGCTTGTCACAACAGATGTTTTTGTATCGAGATATATTTAGTTTCCGCCGATATATTAGCATTCAAGATCTAAAATTTATAAACATGGGTAAATATTTATCTTTTGTTGCCATTGCAACCATTTCTCCTATCTTTCCTATGATGTACAAGAGTAAAGTGTGCTTCAAAAGATTTCAATGGCAAACTGAGAGTATACATTTTAAAGAGCATCTAAAAAAATAATTGATTTATGAATTTTAAACAAAATCGTTGGAGCGAATTTTTAAAAAAATCGAAAAAAACTGAAAAAGTACATCAGTAAAGTACTAGTACTTTCTGGCCGATTTTGTTCAAAAGCTTTGTGTCACATGCCAAGAGGGTACCTAAATTAAATATAAAATTTCAACCTCTTAGCTCAATTTCTTCATGCTTTAAATTGAACCCAAACGTCACACACAGACACACACAGAGAATGTCGCGAAAACCACTTTTTTGGATTCAGGGGACCTCAAAACGTGTATATCCATCAAAATCTAGACATCGAATTTTTGACATGAATCCAATACATTCTCTCTATTTATATTACATATATACATAGAGAAAGTAAAATAGTTTCCGGAAACTTTAACATACGGTTAATAAAATTGTGAAAACTACAAGATTAGGAAGTATCCTTGGAAATATTATTATTGATATCAATATTTCAGGTTATAGATTTACTTTCTCTTTCTTATTGAAAATTTTAATTAAAACTTGGAGCAAAAACTTAAAAAAAATGTAATGTATCTTTTGTCTCTCTCTATATCTATATTTCATATATAGGTTAAGAATGGATCTTGTAAAATGATTTGTTGGTGTGGGTGTGTGTGTGTTAACAAAATATCTCAAATCGACTAGAAAAATCTTTGTTTAAATGAGTTTGTGTTTGATTGGAAATTTTGCACCCTCTGAACTCAGACTGCGGTTTCGTGGCGATCGCCAGTCTACCGTGAACGGAAGTCAGGGTTCAGGAGGCATAATTAAAAAAACCTGCAAATTTTCTTTAATAAAAAAAACTCAAATTTTATATCTAGCACTCCATGTAGATATTTTTTGAACAAAAGAATACGAAAAAAATTGAAGTATAAAATTTTTTTCATGACTAATATTGTATATAATCCCTCTAACCTTTGTAGTTTAAATCTATAAAAAAAAATCTGGTGTGAGTGGCGCACAGCACACAACTTTCTCTTACCTTCGGTAATCTATTTTTCAAGATGTAAAATTTACAAGTATGGGAAAATATTTATATTTTGTTACCATGGCAACCATTTCTCCTATCTTTTCTATGAAGTACAAGAGTAAAGTGGTCTTCAGAAGATTTCAATTGCAAAATGAGAATATACATTTTAAAGAGCATCTAAAAAATAATTAATTTTTGAATTTAAAAAAAAATCGTTGGAGCAAATTTTGAGAAAATCGAAAAAAACTGAAAAAGTACATCAGTAAAGTACTCTTTGGCCGATTTTGATTAAAAGCTTATTTTTCCGGTCCCGGGGGGTGTTTAGCTTAAATATAAAATTTTAACCTCGTAGCTCAATTCTTTCATGCTTAAAATTGAACACACACCCACACATGCATGATCATTACAAAAGACCTCGAAAAAATAAAAAATTCATTAGTGAGTCGGTTATTTTGAGGCAATCAAATACACAAATTTCACAAAATTATGTTGCATTTAACTAGTGTAAAAATTTAATTAAAATTTTTTTTTTTTTGGACTACCTGGCAAATGCTTATAGAACAAACAGTCCTGGATCACATCTTGCTTTTTTCCAAATGATTGCAAGTTTTATGAAAAAATAATAAACAAGAATAAATAAAAAAAAAAATTTTTATATAAATTTATATTTTTTAATTAAAAATTTTTGTTTCTATATTATTTTTTAAAATTGGGAGGGGGGGGGGCATACGATTAAATATTTTTAAGAGAGGCGTTGTAACATAAAGTTTGGAAACCACTGGTCTAACCCAGGGCCGGATCTAGGGGAGGGGGGCAGTGGGTGGCAGATATCAGGGGGCGGCAATTAAAGAAAGATTTACTAAAAAAAAGGTAAAATGATATGAATTTTAAGGAGGGGGCGGCAAATTAAATTTTGCCCTCCCTAAAAAATCTCCCAGTTCCGGCCCTGGTCTAACCAATCCTAACCAACCTTTTATCTTATAAAATAATTCCTAAATTGTAACAGTTTTCGAGACAAATGTTGGCCTATTGGATATTTTTATTAAAGACCATCAAATGGACTATAGTCAGTATTATAAATATAACAAAATGTGAGATTTATATTGTTGATGGGCTAAACCAGGGGTGCCAAACTCAAAAGCTAACTTGGGCCAAATAAATCCCCAGGGCTAAACGATCGCTGCCACCCCACCCCCTGAACTCGGGATCTCTGGCCTACCCGTTTTTTTGTTTCCTTACAATAGACCACCTGATGGACCTTCGAGCCGAGAGGCCTTTAATATAAATCTCACATTTAATTAAATTAATAATTAACCTTATATTTTTTGGATTTTTTAAAATTATTTGGCTTCTTTCCCCATCACTCAAACAAACGTCAAATCCTGCGACAGTTAAGCTTGTTTATTTTGCCGATCCCGCAATGTGGGCGAATAAAGAAGGATATGGGTGTTATATAAATACTTTAATCTCTTGGGAATAAGTAAATAAAAATAAGAAAAAAATCTTTTGAGTGGAATAAAAGAAATATTCCATAAAAATGAAAATAGAAATTTAATTGTAATGTTGTGAAAATAACAATCATGAGAGTGAAACAATGAGATGAACACAATACTAAAAAAGAAAAGTACTGGTATTTTAAAAGGATAATGTTTTAATAATAACTTAATAAATGCATAAATACTTTTCTTTTAGTATTTTTTATTTTATCTTAGTGGCAAAATGGTCAAACTGTTCTCTTGTTTTACAATTATTCATGATAATTATTAACTAAATTTCTGCGGTCTAATTAAAAATTTCTTTATATTATTGCAGTTATTTAATAATGGATTGTTAATTACTATGCATTTTTTAAATATGCAATTTAGAAAAATTATAAATATAAGTTACGTGTAAAATTATAAGACTCATCAAGGAATGAATGTTAAAGAAATTCCTAAGTAATAAAGTGCTCTCAATTATACTCTTATTAAAATACATGGAAGTACTATTTCTTCCGGTCATACAATATCAAGTTGGATGGCAACATTATTCTTCATTGACTAAATTTTTATTAAATGATATATAGAAGACTTAGGAGGGAAATAATACATAATACTAAGGCCAAATTCCAAAGATTTTTTCGAAGATAGGGGGAAATTTGTATTGTCAAATAGGTAGGCCTAGACATTTTTGATTATGAATTTAAGTAAATTTCTATGCAAAGCTGAGTTTTTGTTAAGCATAAATATTTTGATCGGAAAGGGGAGATTTCTTTAAAAAGTAAAAAATAGATGGAACAAAAATATCAACTATTTTCTAAATCTAAAAAAAAAATTATTCCACCTATTTCATAAAATTAAACTTTTAATTGCGAAAAAAAAAATATATATTTTATATTAAATTTTTAAAATTATAAAAACAGAATAAATGGAAAAATAATTATTTTAAAATAATTAAAACGAAAATATAATAATTATTTTATTAGCATTTCCCTATCGACGAAATTTGTTTTGTAAAGACCAAAAAAAAACAAAAAGATCGAAGACGCACCAAAAAACTAAAAAATATCCTAAAATTTCTCAAACGACACTCACACAGGAGGAACCAGAGGCTGATTTGCTCTGATCTCTTCTAGAGAGGTGGATCAAGAAAAGATAAACGTCAATGTACTTTAATCTATCTAAACATATAAAGATAGATCTATGTGAATTTAAATATTATTTATTATTATTCGTATTTGTTATTATAAATATACAGTATGTTGAGAAATTTATAGAAAAGAAAATAATCCTTATGTGAAAATATTTCATTTTCTGATTTGAAGAGGTGATAAAAAGATGGTTTCATGGGGAAGTATTTTTATGGGAGGTAACAACATAAAAATGTCTCCGAGATCGTGAGATATTAAATAAAAACTGTCTGACTGTCCGGCTGTCCTTGTAAATGTGGAGGTCGTCGTCATAATCGTGGGTTTAGCGCGAGGTCACTGGCGTGGGCTTCCAAAGGAAAAAGAGCCGTTGCAAATTTGTTTGGATAATCAGGAAAACATCTTCAGATGATAGAGGAGTAACATCTCGATTTCGCCCACTGTGAGTTCATTTCTCCATATGTGTCAGAGTTCTTAAATACCTCAAAACATCATCAATAAAAATGTTAGCGAGAATCCTTCTACTTTTATAAACCACAGATAATAAAGATTAAGCCAAAGGCCCTAAAATGATAATAGGGTGTTTGATGGGATGACAAACAGTTCATTTTCCTCACCCGGGTTCAAATTTACCTTGGCGTTGGCGCTTTATTGGACTAGCGAAATTATTTATTGTAAAATAACAATAAAAGTTATAAAGTAATAATGGAGAATCCATCAAATTAGTGGCTCTAAGTTATATGGTGAAATTAAAAAATTTTCTTGTACAAGTACAGTCAGAACCACAATGTGTGATGTGTTCAAAAGTGGATGTGGAGCCTTGAGCTTAGGCAACCAAAATGCTTAGCCGGCGGAAGTGTTGTCTTATTAGATTTTCCCCTTTAGTTGCTTTAAAAAAAAGATGTATATTTATTTTAAAAATATTGGTTTGATTGATTAAGCTTAAGACTTCACCCTCGAGCCCACCAGGCCCTTGTGACGCCGGCTGTACTACAAGAGCTTTCAAAAAGATTCAAAAAATCAAGCCAAAATTATTTTTAGATATTTGGTGTATTATTATCATTTCAAATCGAACCTTATTAGTTAATAGCCCAGTTGTGAATGCTTTGGGCCAAATTCTATTTAAAATCATTTATTGAACCCGGAGAAATTTAAAAAAAAAATAGTTTTTTTTTTTGTAAACGGATATATAAAAGTCCAAAGACCTATGATGACCAGTGGTCAAATGCAACCAACCATAAAGAACATTTCTTATTTTAAGATATGTATTATTAGGGGAGGGGGCAAGCGTATCCCATTCCCCTTCCCACTCTCCAGTGGATGCCTTTGGAAATCCTTTGTCAACATTAATAAATAGTTAGAACATTTACTATTAAAATATTAAAATCAATTTTTTTAATCAAATATGAAAAATTGATTCATTAATCCAACTGTGCGTGGAAGTAAAAAATTTATATGCCAACCTACTATACCTTTGTAGCCTACTGTTAATAAATTTATAATATTTTTACTCTTATTATAAATTTAAATAATTCGAATAATATTTCATAATATTCAATTTCACAAATAAATTAACATGATAATAATTTTTGCATATTAATGATTGCAAAAAAAAGAAAGATTTAGTTCTTTCTAATAAAACTTCTCTTTCCTAATGCTTTCCATTTTTGAAAATGGCAAGGCTAATAATATTATAAAAATAAGATTTATGTTCTTCCCACTTAAATTTTTTTTTATTATTTATTTTACATGGGATCTTATTTCAAATTTAAGTTATTATTAGGGAGAAAGGGTGGTGAGAAGAAAATTTCCCATATAAAAGTTGAGATCGTCTCGATATTAATTAAATCAATTTTATTTGTACAGCACCTGATGAAGAAGTGCTATTAAAGCATTCAAGGGAGAAAACACTCTAAAAAGTTATTTTCTCATTGCCAAGAAACTAGCCTACACCTATCCTCATTTATAAGTACTACTTGGCACGCCACATCCTTTCGTATTTGACCAATAGTGGTTTGCTTGTAAATTCTTTTCACATGAGTTCTAATGAGTCCAAAAGATCGAATTTCGAAAGAAATGATGACCATATTTAATTCAAAATTCAAAAGATTGTTTTTTTTTTATAGTTAGAATAGTAATTTTAAATAATTAAATTAAATAGCAATTAAAAAGGAGACGAAAGAGAAAATCTATCAAATTTTATATTTGGAGTTTTACTTCTTTTAAATTCGTAAGATGGAGTTCATCGATAATTAAACAAAGTATTGTACTTTATTAAACAGGAATTTTATTGCCAGACATGTGTGCACATTTCTACAGTTTCAGTCCGAAAAGGACCATTATGTTCCAGGCCTGATGGTGGCCCTTTTTATTGAAATTATAAGAATGCGCGCAGAACAGTGGTCTGGCAATAAAATTCCTCTATAATAAAGTACAATACTTTGTTTAATTATCGTTGAACTACATCTTACGAATTTAAAAGAATAGAAGTAAAATTTGAATTAGCAATTCCACATTTTTGATATTTATGTATTTTATACAATTGGTTCACTAAAGATTTCTATTTTAAATTTTCGGAGGCACGATTTTATTTTAAACAATGAATAATAAAGACCTCTGTCATTGTCTTATTATTTAAAATCTATGTCATTGAATCGCCACAAATTTTATTCAATTAATCAATATAAATATCCTAAAGAGAATAAATAATTTAAACTACTTATCAATAACTACCTACCAATTCAATTCACGTCTTATGAAAAAAATTCTTAAAAAAAAGAATAATAAAAATGTTTATTAATAAAAGATAGTTTCGGTTAAACCCCAGTTAAACCGATACTAGTCTTTTATTAATGAAAATAATTGTGAAAGCCTAAATACCAAAATATTGAAATATGTGTTTTGTAGATCTCTACCTTGTTCTGAGGAAGAGAGATGCATTGAATGCCAAGATCCAGATGACCCATCTGCAGAAGTCAGTCACATTTTGAATAAATTTCTGCGCCAATTAATTTTCCCTGTGAAGAAAAAAAAATCAATGAAAGAAAAAAATAATATTCACTATTAATTGAATTGTAGATCGTGGCTGTAGCTATTATGTTTAAAAAAGAAAAAGAATGCAGCCAATAATTTAACTTCTAATTATTAATTAAACACTCTTTATTAGGAACGTTTCGGCTGGGATCCACCTTGCCATCTTCAGCCTTCAAAGAGATTATTCAAATTTTTATAAAAAAGGAAAAAAATAGAGTATTAATAACAATGAAAACTCTATTTTTTTGAATAAAAATCTGAATAGGCTCTTTGATGGCTAAAGATGGCAAGGTGGATCCGGATCCCAGCCGAAACGTTCCTAATAAAGAGTGTTTAAATATTAAGGAAAAATTTTTATTGGCTGCATCCTCTTTTCTTTTTTAAACATATTGTAACTAAAAGAAATAAACGATGGTGAAGATGATAATGGCGTTTTTATGTGGTCATTATAGAAATCAATCACCGAATCACGGATCATGATTATTTTGAATATCCTTGAAGTATTTTAACTCCTAATTTAAAATAACAACTTAAAAAAATTATTTATTCAATTGTTCATTCAATCTTCTATACCGTGGTATTATGTAATAACCAAAAATTTAATAAAAAAAAAGACAAATGAAAATTAGGAAATAGGCCTATGGTGAAAAAAAGGGGGTTTAATTTTTGGGGGGGGGGGGGGTACAAAATACCCTATTTTAATAAAATTATATATTAAGTTGTATGCTGGGTATGTGAGATTGGAGTTGGGAGGAATAAAACCAGCGTTGTCGAACACCTTTACACTTTTATTCAAACAGACGTTTCGGTAACCATAACGGTTGCCATCTTCAGTGCCAATGAAAGTTTTTTAAGGTGTCTCTGTCATATATGATCATATTATATAGTATAGGAAGAATCAGCCTGGAGCGCTCGGTAAATCTGCTTGAATAAAAGTGTAAAGGTGTTCGACAACGCTGGTTTTATTCCTCCCAACTCCAAAATTATATATTATTTATTTAACAATTTAATTTAGTTGGATCATTCTTGCATGGGCGGATACAAGGGGGGAGGGGGGTAAAGGGGGTAATTACCCCCCCCCCCCAGATTTAAAAAAAAAAACTTTTTTTCGGAAAAAATATAATGTTAAAAATTAATACTTAAAAATTTTGATTTGTATTTATATTCTGGCAAACAAGTACAGAATGCGCCTTTAAATTACCGAAATTAAGAAAAAAATTGTGTGCTGTGCGACCAGTCACACCAGATTACCCCCCCCCCCCGAGAAACACCTCTGGATCCGCTCTTGCATCCTTGTCAGTGTAAAAGAAGAAATATTCTTTTATGATATAAAATAAAATCTAAACTGTGGATTATAAAAAGGCAACTAGAATTTTAATCACTCTTCCAGGAATGAGTCAGGGGTTGTCCCCCTCTCCCCCCTCCAAGCAAGAGTTGAAATGCATCAGTAAATGAATGAGATAATTTCGTCTCTAATAACCAAACGGGCAAAAAGGGGTCAAATTGCATTGCTCTTTGGAGGACTGGATATCCATTCATCGTCCAAAAACAGAAACTTTGTTTAAAATATTTTTGGTCCCGTTATTAATTATTTATCATATCCAAATGTTTGATTATATTAGTATATATAATGTTTAATATAAAGATAGATGGTACAGCTTTCGAGAATCAGATAATTAAATGTTTCCTTATTATAATTTATATTCTATAAATGGTTCAATTTTATTTATTTGTGAAATTTTTGGACCGTATAATAGATAACATTTCGTGGTCTAGGTACTATGAATGTGTAAATTTTATTTTCATGGACTAAAATCCGGAAACTGATGAGAATGAGAGATAATAGCTGTAAAGCTAAAGAATAAACAAAATAGAAGGGTGGGAGGGAATCGCTTGGCAACGGAAACTGCATCATTTGCATGTTTGCATTATTAGGTTCAATATAAAAAAAGGCAAATCACATACATAGATATTTCAATAGAATGGCCTTGTAACTATAGAAAGTGAAATAAATATTCAGAATTTTTTGTTAAATTAATTGATGTTGCAATTAGTGAATACAAAAACATCCTATGATTTCACTAAAATTAAATATCATTTATTTATCAATTTAATATAGTTGGATCATCCTTGTCAGTGTGAAAGACGAAATACTTTTTTATGATATAATTAAAATCAACTATCAAGGACTTGAAAGCAAATTTTTTGCTTAGCTTGAAACAAATTGGGAACAGTTCAAAAAGAAACGAATAATATTTTATTTTTATTTTTTTTTTATATTACAGTAGAGTCTTGCTAATCCGGACTACGATACTCCGGCATACCGGATAATCCGGCGTGTTGAAAAGGGATATTGCAGCAAAAAATGGGGTAATTTAAGAAAAGAAAATGTCATTACAGATTTTTTCAAGAGATAAATAGGTATACATTATATAGTATTATGAATATGTTTCGGATAATCCGGCATAGGGTCGGTCCAGTTTAGGCCGGATTAGCAAGACTATACTGTATTTATTTAAATTGTATTTTTCTCTGAAGGAAGAATGGTTCCACTTTCTATGTCGTTCAGGACCGGGGGGAGGACTTCAACTCACACCCTCCAAAATCCAAAATAAATTTTAAATTTATAAAGATATAGAAGGATTATAAATTAAAATTAAGCGTTGTTAGAAATTATAAAATTTTATAATGTCTGGGATGGAGGGAGAGATAATAGTCCGAATTGTTCAAACTCCACCGGGTAAAAGGGGGGGGGGGGGGGGACGAAAAAATTTTCTAACTACGGTTCTTTTGCTTGTTCAATGAAGACCTCTTCAATAAAATTCTAGAAATCGTAAGTCCATTTTCCAATAGAGTGTTTAGTTGTTGGTAAATATTAAAATTTTGTTAGTCTATATGTGCCAGTATATTGCCGATGAAGAGGTGAAGTAGTGATTTTTCTCTGTAGAAGCCGTTTGTTGATATTTGTCTAATTTTTTTTAACTCTTTTCGGCTATTGAAGTCATTTATGAGTTTTAATTGATTGTATAAACCAATGAAGTACGTGGGTTGATTTATCACATGGAAGGAAGCAGGTGTAGCAAAATTAAAGCCTCCGATTTTGTTACAATTAATGAGACGTTTCAACATTCTCACTGAACAAGTCAATGAATAACACACCCATAAAGAAAATACATAATAAATGTATTGTGCCCTTTAACAACTCCGGGACAAATACAATTTGAAAGACTGATGATGAGGAAATAAAGTTTTCTCGAAACGTCTCATTAATTGTAACAAAATCGGAGGCTTTAATTTTGGCTGCACCTGCTTCCTTCCTTGTGTTGATTGTATAAATTTAACATATATAGTATCGATGGCTACCGGGGGACGTTCCACACGCTGATTGGTCACCAATCCCGAGCTCTCGCCGCGGAAATTTGCCTATATTTTCGCATCCCGTCCCATGCGTCAAAATTTTTTTCATTTAAATTGTATTTGCTACCAATCAATTTAAATAAATAGGGACGGGATCTAAATGGCCTTCGATGCCGAAAAAGACCTTAAATGAAATTTAAAAAAAAAAAAAATCCATTGAAATGTTTGTCAGTAGATTCTTTTTCTCTCTTCAAGTGTTTTTCTACCCATCTTGTTGAGTTTATAATTTTTTGTGAGTCCTCGCACTATCACCAGCCCCGGTATATCTATCTCAACTAAAGAAATTTTAAAGTGTTTTGTTTAAGAAAGGTTTTGTCTTGTTGTAGGATAAAGTTAAAAGTAATGTTATGTGATGTAAGAGCAATTTCCCGGATCAATTCTCAATACCCGCTTCTAATGGTTATTTATTACTTAATAAGAGAAAGTATTCTCAAGAAAAAAAAATAAATAAATAAAATCAAATGTTAAAACTAGGTAACAACAATTTTGTTGCCTAATTAATGTTCACACACACTCATGATTTAATTAATTAAAGCTTCATCAAATTTAATTAATTAAATTTAAGAATCTATTATACCATATTGTTTCTTGTTTCCTAAAGGTTTCTGAACTTTAATAGAACAGAGTCATTCGGTTTTAATATTTTTATTGAGATGCATAGAAGATCTATATGATCTTTTATGATAAATAAGAATATTTTTAGATAAAAAAAAAAATTAATATTTGTTCATTAAAACATTAATTTTATAAGACATTTTCCAGTTCAGACATTGAAATTATATTTTTCTATCGACTTGAATGAGATTTGAAAATATTATATTGAATCAAACAAGTAGATTATTATTGGGCTTATAATTTTTTTAATCTACAAACAGAAAGTATATCATTTCTTTGGATTATTTAAATACTTTTATATCATTATTTAAAATGACTCAGGGCCAGAAAATCATTCACCGTTACTTTAGAAAGAATTATATAAGAATTTATATATATTTATTTATGACTAAATATACTACCAATGTTATAAATAAATAATAAAATATTAATACTTTTATATTAAGAAAAAAAAAGAAATAATGGATATTACTCACCAAATTTTTCTAAGGATCGTGAAACAATTCGAAGGGGAAAAGAGTAAACTCGAAGTTGAACGCGGAGCTAGAATAAGAAATTTATAAAAATAAAATAAATGAATATAAAGATAAATAATAAATATTAATACATGCATTTCCACTTAAGATCACTACATGCATTTGCTTCAAGACATGCCTTGTTTGAAGCAACCTTGATTTTAATATTTTTATGCATTAAAAAAAAAGGATCTTTTTCAAGAGGTCCATGTTCAAAGAATACACATTTCATCTCACACACACTACACACACACGCATTCACTCACTCACACTTATATACACACAGACACTCTATTTTTATTCCATTTTAATTGATTTAAGAAATTATGACAGACATTATATTTGCCATCTGATAAATTGATATTTGTATAAAGTATTTAATTTTAAATAATATAATATTTAATAAATAGGCTAACTCACATCAAGATGCAAAAGATGACTTTCGATTTTAATTAGACTTGTAAAGAGTCAAGAGTAAATGATTAAATAATTAATTATATACTTATAATTATAATTGTAGAATTTATAATTTTAATAAAGGATAAATACCTAAATATTTGGTAGAAAGGTGGAATTCAACACTATTCTCCACACATGACTTTTCACCTCTCAAAAGTTACTAATTTTCTATTGGTCGCGAGACTATAATGGCGGTATTATTGCCTCGGAATTTGGTTGAATTTTTATTGGCGCGAATTTTAAAAAATATAGAAATTAAATTGATTCATATTTGATTAAATTATAGTCAGACAAGTTTTCAAAAATGGTGTGATATCCGCACATCACACAACTTACTCTTATCTTATGTAATTGAAAGTTTGTATTGTGATGTCACACCAAATTTTGATTGTGTTAACATTTAGTTTCCTAATTTCAAGAATATAATGAATATGACAATTTTTATATAATTAAAAAAAAGAAAAAATATGTAGTATACAGAGAAGTTTGATTTTGAAATGCAATATACAGTAAAACCTAGCTTAGTGAACACCTCTATTAACGAGTAATTCATTAATTCGCATAACGAGTAAAACAAATTTTTAATTAATGACTTGCTTAACGAGCAACGTTTCGCATAACGAGTGATGAGGCGAGGGGACAGGAAGGGCCTTTTAGTGCACTTTAAAAGTTTGGAAAACCTTCTCACAACTTAAGTATTTCTATATATATATATATATATATATTTCGTAGTGAATGAATGATCGCCCATGAGAGAAAGAGAAAAAGATTTTTGCCAGGAGATTGAGCGCCTAACGGTTGCTGAGGTCTCCGCCCTCCGCTTCAGGCTGGAAGTCCATTAAAAAAAATGAGACCTGGTCCAGGCAAGATCTTTACTATTCAGCTCAGCCAATATCATCTCTGAGCAAACTTTGTCCAATGACGTCATTTGTTGACTTTGCTTCTCTCATCCAAGAAGTTTTCAAAGAAAAAAAAAATTTGCTTTTCAATAAAATTGGAGGAAGTGCATTTTAATTTGTTTAGTTAAATTTTCCAGCTATTCATAAAACTGTAGTTTTATAATTACTTTATGATCTAAGACTTGATTAAATCTCAAGCGCAAGTAATTATTATTTAGGGAGAGTAAAGAAAAGAAAGGATCAATATCGGCCCAAAAAACCTTTATTTTTATCTCAATCAACAATTTTTGGCGCTTAATATGCAGGAATACAAAATAATTTCCACCTCCAAAAAATAATACCAATTATTATTAATTTTACTAGAAAAAGTTTATTTATATAGAGATCCAATAATCTTTAATTTTCCTGTTTTTTGTTTTCATTTTGAGTTCCCACTTTGTTTGGGTGTAATCGAGCAATCACAAAGTAAAATATACAGTATCTTCTAGTCGGATGCTGAATTTTAGACCCTTGCAAATAGGAAAGTATTTAAAATTCAAGTATTTTCTTTCTTATTATGGTTAGATGACAGATAGAAATTAAAAAATAAAATATTTTTGCGTCTTTGTGTTATTCATCTCCCTGGAATTTTCAAGGCCACTTTAGATAGGACATGCCAAATTAGGAAAAGGTTTTTTTTTATAAGCCCTTGTATAATTTAATTTCGAAAGTGGATCTATTTATGTATTTATTTTTTAATTAAGGAAGACTATCTATTTTTGTGAATTTGTTAGCAAAGAGATTCCAGAGAAGTATTTTTCTCACCAAACGGGACGACTGGTCCAGACAAAAAAAGATTAACTTTTTTATTTATTACCTATAAAATCTAGCTTTCTTAAATGTTGTAAGTTTTCGAGGCTGGGTAGAAAAAGAGAATGCGGTGGCATCCAAATGAAATTAGCAGGAGCAAAAATATTTATATAATATTAATAGGCAATAAAGACTTGTGTTTTAATTAATATTATTTTATTTGGTGTTCAAATGAATACAATTATTTACAGTGGAGGTTCCAGAATTTTGTTAAGGAAAAATGGGCCGAAATTTGTGATGAAGAGGGGGTGAAGAAGGAAACATTAGTTGGAGTAATAATGATTAGTTTCGGATTCAACAATAATACTTTTATTTGCTTTACAGTTTAAATTTTAATAAACCGGCCAGTCAAGTAATTATCAGTTGTCCAATTTATAACTATATTTACATTACATTTTGATTTATTTCCCTATATTTTAACGAACAAACTTGTTATTGAGTACATTTTGTGCCTTCAAATAAAACAATGATTAAGGGTAGGTTGGGTTAGGAGGAGAAAGGGAGCACTAAATTTTTTTGAACGGGGGGCCAAAAGGGTTAGGAACGGCCCTGTTTGAAATAGTTCTGATCCTTTTTGATTGAGTTAGGTAAGTAAATGAAAAAAAAAATGTTTTTGATTTTTTTAAATTAATTTACTTTCCTACTGCTTCAAAAAGGATCCAGGAACAGAACTATTCAATTCTTCAAAATTTTTCAAATAGATAAGAATTTTATTAAATAAAGGACAAAGATATACAATATAAAATGTTGTGAAATGAAAATCTCTTACAAAAAAAGAATCATAAGGAAAAAGAATAAAAAGAGGAAATCTATTTCCAAAGAAAAAATGTTATATTCCCTTCCCCTCCAAATGAAAATCCTAGCTATTTCTTGAATGTACAGTGAGGGACAATATTAAGTACCACCCATGAGTTTTCTACTTGAGATTATTTCATTGTTTTTAAAAAAATATTACCATATTTTTTAATGGAAACTTTCATGGTTCAAACCTAGAAAATTTCCAATAAAGATTTTGATTTTCTTTTATAAAAACAATGAAATAATCACAAGTAGAAAACACATGGATGGGACTTAATATTGACCTTCACTGTACATATATATACATTTCATTAGCTCAAATTTTGAATAGCGTTTTTTATTAATTTAAATTAAATTTTAATTTTAAAAGAAAATTAATTAAAAGAGGTACCGTATTATATCTCAGTGGAAGAAGTTATAATAGAATATGCCAGGTAAATAGATTATTCTCAATTTATAAGCTGTCAGAGGACAATGGTTGCGACAAGTTGGCAGAAAGATTTGCACAGAGAGAGACAGAGATGGTCTTCCGTTGTCCTTAAAAGGAATAAGCTTGCAGCTGCGACCTTGGTGTCCCTCGTTAAAATCCACGACACCTTCGCAGAATTTCCGCATACTGCCCCTCGAAACGGCTTGTCATTTAATTCAACTATTGGAAAAGAAAGATTTTCTTTATTCAACAATGTAATTAGTGAAGTTGATCAAAAGAATGTTTTATGTGTTTTTAAAGATCAATTAGATGGAGTTTTTTAATGTGAAAATAACAGATAAATCCCCACCCACATTTATTAAATTCAATTATACTTTTTAAATCAAATTAATGGGATGAGGAAAGGTTAGTTAAACATTTGAAATAAAGGAGTCAAAAAAGAATTAGAAAAAATCTGGTGTGACTGAATGCACAGAAAACAACTTTCTCCTAACTTCAGTGCTGTCACACCAGATTTTTTTGTGTCGAGATATATTTAGTTTCCCATAGCACCTTAGTTCAAAACCTGGGTTTTTAAATGTTGACTGTTTGTAATAAACTATGGTTATTTTTCAAAATTTTAATCTCATATTTGGATAATCGTTAGAGTCGATTTTGAGAAATTCGAAAAAAAGTGAAAAAGAATTTCAGTAAAGTACTAATACTTTTTGACCGATTTTAAAAGCTTATTTTCACGCCTTAGGGGAGCCTAACTTAAATACAAAATTTCAACCTGGTAGCTCATTTCCTTCATGTTTTAAAATGTTCACAAAAGTTTAACATTATGAGCACAAAAATGCCTACCGAGGTTTTGGTCCGTGAAGAAGTGTGATTATAGTTAGTATTTTATTTTCTTTGCAATTTTTAACTTTATAATTTTTTCTGTTTTCAGATGGGCGAGTGCAGGGCGGCGAGGACGGCGATATGGCTGGCCGTAGTAACGGCAGCCATGAGCCTCGTCGCGGCACAGTCCAACTACGCCAACCAGGCTAATAGTGTCGATTTTATTGGTGAAGGGCTACCACCAGAGGCTACCCTCGACGGCAAGGCAAGTTTTTTTCATTCCTTCGCATTTACTTTATCTGTTTTCCGAAATCAGGCAAGGAAGATAAAATTTCTCTAAAAACAAATTGACAAAGCAAGAAAATAAGTATTACAAGTTGAAGCATTTTTTCAACACTTATAATAATGGGCGTAACTAGGGAGGGGCCCAGCCCCCTTCCCCCCACCCCAGAAGAATAATGCCCCCTTTCCCAGAAGGCTCCCCGTCCCAAGAAAAATTGAGTCAATATAGGGCCTTCCAGGTCCCCGGAGGATGTCTGGTCCCATGGCCCCCACTCCCAGCCAAATTCATTAGTTACGCCCATGTTTATAATTAAAAAAATTGACAATAAAATGATAAATAATTTCAAATTTTTTTCATTCTTCATTCCATCTTCAAATTAAAGGAAAATAAGTGATTTTATTAGACCTTCACCTACACCGTTAATAAATTCCTAATCAATATAATTTAAAATAGAATATTTCCTTTTTAATAGATTGATAGTTAATTAAAAAAACAAATTTGTATGAATCATAAATAAATATAAATTATATATCTCCAAAAAAAAAAAAAAATATCTAATTTTTGTAACGGTCTTATAATAAATATTTGAAATTATTTATTATTTATTAACAAAAATGGTTATTTTCTCAGTGCATTTTTTTTATTTTGTTAGTGCCGATCATCTAGCTATTCGACCGAAAATTTGAGTTACGCTATTAAATACTTTATCTTTAAAAAAAAATAAATAACTGGAAAACAGTTAAATAAAAGGTTAAGCAAAGTTCACAGACAAAAGAAAATTAAATCAGATGGTTCTTTAAAAAATCTCCGTTATTAGACCGAGAAACATCAAATTAATTTTAAAAAATAGATTAAATATATATATAATATATCAATCAATAAAAAATAATAAAAATATCGTGATATTCACCGAAACGTTGTGTTAACAGTTAATTTTAGATTAATATCTTTAAAGAATAAGAATTATTTTATTAGTTGAAGGAAATAAATATTTTTAATCAGGAAGCCGAAGGAACTTTGCAGTCAGGAGATTAAATAAAAAATTTTTTTGAAGAAATCTGATGAAGGTCGTGACAGACGACCGAAACGTCGGCAAGTAAAAACTTAAATAAAAGATTTTGTTATTTAATCTTCTGGCTGCAAAGTTCCTTCAGTTTCCTGATTAAATCTTTACAGCTATAACACATTAAAAAAATATTTTTAATTTTATTTTTTTTTTTATTTTTTTTTTTTTTTGAAGGGATAAAGTCTCAAGTTTTCATGTTATCTAAATTTTATTATTTTAATTACATATAAAGAGTTTATTAGAAATACAATAGGGTCTATATAAAATCTTCTTCAGTCCTCGCCATTATTAATCCCGCGGTCTATATAAAATATTTTGAAAAAAAAAAAAAAAAATGAAATTCTTACTATTTTAAATTTTTTTAATTTAAAAGATTTGAAATAAAAGAAGACATATTGCACCCCCTCCAATGTACAGTGAGGGACAATATTAAGTCCCACTCATGCATGCGTTTTCTACATGTGATTATTTCATTGTTTTTATAAAAGAAAATGAAAATCTTTATTGGGAATGTTCTAGGTTTGAACCATGAAAGTTTCCCTTAAAAAATATATAGACTAATATTTTTTTAAAAACAATGGAATAATCACAAGTAGAAAACGCATGGGTGGGACTTAATATTGTCCCTCACAGTACCCTTGACCCTTCCCCCTCCCCGCAGTTCCGGCGCCTCTGGTTGGTCATACTATTTTTTAGAGGAGAATATTTGTAATGGTACATTAAAAATAAAAAAATTACTTTCCGAATATTTTAAGAATTTTTTTAAATGGTCCGCGGGTAAAATTTAAGTGTAAAAATGGTACGTGGCTTAAAAAGAGTCGAAATCTCTGCTCTAAAAGACCGAGAATCAAAAATTCTAGCATCTTTACAATTAAATAAGTATCAGAACCGTTACTGTTGTTAGAGTTAATGGACATGTGGGTGGTGATGCAGGTAACTCGGCTGGATGACCTGTCTCCGGTGATCTTTCTAAATCGTACCAAGGGTGTACTCAACTGTGCAGCGGGCTCGATGTTGCTCGAATTGAAGTTCAATGAGCCGTTCTACGGAAGAGCTTACGCCAATTTGGATCGAAGTTCCGCGTGCCAGGTGGTCGGCGCCGGCGGTCTCACCTACAAGCTCGAGCTACCACTCAAAGGCTGCGGGACCATCCAGGTAACCTACATAAAATATTTTCAAATATATAATCCGATCTTCGTATAATATCTGGTATGACTAGTCGCACAGCAGTTAGGTTTTGTGCTTGTTACACCAGATATGGCAACGAATTTCTTTCTTTCCTTTCTTGTTCCGTGTTTGAACCATCCTCAGAGCTGGCGAAAAGTCATTATACGTGTCATAGTGGATTTTATACATTGTTGAACAACTCATATAATAAAATCCAGGTACATTAAATCATTATGTATCTGCTCATCTCATACTGTGTATATATTTATTATATAAGAGTTGTTCAACAATGTATAAAATCCACTACGACACTTTCATAATGACTTTTCGCCAGTTCTGAGGAGGGTTCAAACACGGAACCGAAACGTCAGCTTGAATTAAACGTATAAAGAAATAACCTTTGCTGCATCTCTCATTTCTACCCCCTTATTAATATAGCAAGAATCAAGGGCGGATCCAGAGGTGTTTCTCGGGGGGGGGGGGGGGGTAATCTGGTGCTCTGGTGTGACTCATAGCACAGCACACTATTTTTTTTTAATTTCGGTAATTTACAAGCGCATTCTGTACTTGTTTGCCAGAATATAAATACACATCAAATTTTTAATTTTTAATTATTAATTTTTAAAATTTTACATTAAAAATAAATTTTTTTGCGAAAAAAAAGTATTTTTTTCGAATCTCGGGGGGGGGGGGGTAATTACCCCCTTTACCCCCCTTGTATCCGACCTTGGCAAGAATAGCTACTAATTAATATAGGATTTTTGTTGTAACCACAAACCTATTAATAAAGTTACCAACAGAATAGTTATTTCTATCGTCACTAGTTATTTCTACAATACTTTCACTTATTATTAACTTAAACAATACATTTTTTTTATAGTAACTTTTCCCAATATTACTCCTAAAATCAGGAAGTAAATGTAAAGAGAATCCATGATCATAAATAAGTGATAAATCAATTTATTGTTTGATTAATAATTAGTTTCAAGTATTGAAAAAAGCTGATGTGATTATCATAGAATTTTCTTTTATCTCCGGAAAGTTGATTGAAGTGTTGTCACATCAGAAAATGAAAGCTTCAGACTATTTTGAGATGAAAATTATTAATATATTTTAAAGATTATTTGATTTCTTATATATATATATAGCTTCTTTAATCAAAATCATTCGAATGATAGCAATCTAAAATAATATTATATCCTTTTTATTTAATTTTTTTTTAAACTTGTTCCTTCCTGATTTGTAAGTGATTTCCTAAAAATTATCAAAATGGAGAGTATTACTCAACCGAAAGAAATTCTCGTTAATTAGACCGGATTAAAATTTGTTGTTTATGACATAATAATTATGAGAGAGGAAACTTGATTGGAATTTTTTAGCTTTTATAAAAATAAATGAAATCGTCAATTAATGATGCGCGTTTAAAAAATAAGCTTTTAAATAAAATTGGCCAAAAAGTACTAGTACTTAAGTATCTTAAGTTTCTTTTTAGATTAAAATTAATATAAATCAACTATTTTTTTAGATGCTCTTTTACAAAGTATATCAGTAAAATTTTTCATAAAAATTGTTTGAAGTACACTTAACTGATGTACTTTTTCAGTTATTTTCCCCAAAATGGCTCTAACAGTTTTGATCAAAATTGTTAAATCATTATTTTTTAGATGCTCTTTAAAATATATATTCTCAATTTGCCCTCAGAATTGTTTGAAGCACACTTTACTCTTCTAATGTACACTCTGCTGGAAACTAAATAAGTTAAAATCTGGTGTCTAGTACAGGGCATAATTTTCAATTACCGAAGGTAAGAGAAAATTGCGTGCTGTGCGATCAGTCACACCAGATTTCTTATAAATGCAATTGCTTTGGAAATATTTGTAAATTTATTATATAGGCCTATAATGTCCCTTGAAAATTAAGTTTTCTATCAATAAATACTAAAAGAAGTAAAAAATTAAAACTAATAATTATTTATAATTAACCTTCTTTTCAGGATCCTCAAAGAGTGTTCACCAATAATGTCGCCGTCCGCTTCCACCCTGGTCTGGAGATGGACGGAGATGAGATCATCACAATTGTGTGTCGATATCCGCCGCCTGTTGCACCTCCACCTGCTGTCCTTCCTCAATATATGTATGTTCACCTATAAACAATATTAACTTATTATAAAAAATAAATATTATGGAAATTGAAAAGAGAGAATTTCAAAGAGTGGAGATATGAAATTGTCAAGAATGTTTTCTAATCAATAAAAATAATTTAAAAATATGGTGTGATTGTCCCACAGCTCACAACTTCGGTAATCGAAAGTTGTGTTCTGTGGTTGTCATAGATTGATTTTTTGTTTCCGACAGTAGGCCCTACATTAGATAGAATTCAAGGTATAAAATTTGACCCCGAGCAATCAGCGTGTGGAACGTCCCCCGGTAGCCATCGATATTATGTACTTTAATATTTATAAATAAATTTAACACCTAAATGAACTCTGTAGCCGAAAAGAGTTTAAAAAATAAAAAGTCGGACTAAGCCGAGTGCACAACTTTTATTTAACCGTTTTTTGAATAAATATGTATTTGGGGTCCAGGCATTCTTATTTAAGCTTTTTGGCATCCAAATGGCTTAAATAAAATCATCGGACTACCTGGGGTCCGAACCCACAACCCTTGGTATAGAAAGCAGGAGCGCTGCCAAATACACCAAGTCCGAGGGCGTGGGCAAAGTTAAAAATCTGGTGTGACTGTCGCACAGGACACAACTTTCTCTTACCTTGGGTAATTGAAAGTTGTGTTCTGTGCTTGTCACACAAGATTTTTGTATCTTTAATATGAAGTACATGAGTAAAGTGTGTTTCAAAAGATTTCAAGGGCAAAATGAGAATATATACTTTAAAGAACATTTAAAAAAATAATTAATTTATGAATTTTAAACAAAATCGTTGCAGCGAATTTTGAGAAAATCGAAAAAACTGAAAAAGTAACATCAGTAAAATTCTTATTTTGCTTTCAAAATTGTTTCAAGCACACTCAACTCTTGTACTTGATAGGAAAGATAGAATATGGCTTGGTAACAAAATATAAATATTTTTCTATGTTTATAAATTTTACATCTTGAATTCTTTTTAAAGTAGGTAGGGTCTACTGACGGAAACTAAATAAAGTTGACACAAGCACAGAATTTTTGTTTTCTTGAAATACTATATTAAACTTGATTTTAACCAAAGACGAAAATGCTATTAAAATAGAGAGAATTTGTTTGATGAAAGCATTAGAAAGTTTTCTTGAAATATTATAAAAATATACCAATTGATTTAAAATTTACTTTGTAGAAAAGAAGATGTGGTGGCTGCCTCGCCCTTGGAGCCTCCACTTAAAGGATTCCACATCCTCTTGATTATCTGTGCCATTCTTTTTCTCTCGCTGTTGCTCCTTGGCCTCGGCTGTTCTTATGTTTGTCTGAAGAGACGTCGAGTTGCTGTTGTAAGAAGACATCCTTTCTCGTCAGGTAAATGAAATTTTGATCCAAGATTCATGAGTCTTTTATTAATTTTATCTTGTTTCTGAAAAATTCAATTTTATTAATTTTTAAAGAAATAATTATTTTTTATTAAATTTGCTTATATAATATAATAATTATTAATAATGAGGAGAAATAAGGCAGGCAAAATCAAATAAAGAAAAAATATTCTTCTTTTCCGCTTTATTATTACAAATGTCGACGTTCCGGTCAATTCTTCCTGCCTTCATCAGGACATGTGCTATGTTTGCCTCGGCCTTAGAGGGGCTCTTGGCAACTCCTGACATATTGTAGGTGTTAACATTCGTGGGTTAACATGACGATCATTCTTGAAACAGAAGTCATGTTAAGCCACAATGTGTCAAGAGTTACCAAAGGTCCTTCTAAGCTCGAGGCCAACAAATACCTGTCTTGATGAAGGCAGAAAGATTCAGCCGAAACGTCGACATTTATATAAAATAAAGGGGAAAAAAATGAATATTTTTTCTTTATTTGCTTTCAGCTGTCTTATTTCTCCTCATTATTAATTATACATTCAGCCACTACTCCTTGCATAATAATAATTATTATTAAGATAAAATATATTTCATAAGCTGAAGAGTAGTTGTTGTTGTTGATGTTATGGAATGGAAGAGAGCAAGCACGGGTGTAGCAAATAAAGAGAGCCTTTGGATGCCAAAATCCGAAAAGAAGACGTTTCGGACAAAATTTTAATCGTCCATCTTCAGTCCTTGTAGGCTTATAAACTAATTAGGCACAAAGTTGTCAATGTTGTTGCGGTACAAATTTGTGTACATGTATATTTTTTTATAAAAACAGGCGTGTTTATACATGTGAACAAATTTGTGTCGCCTCAACAATAACAGCTTTGTGCCTAATTAGTTTATAAGCCTACAAGGACTGAGGATGGACGAATAAAATTTTGTACGAAAGTCTCCTTTTCGGCATTTGGCATCCAAAGGCTCTCTTTATTTGCTGCCATTTCCAATTCATAAAATATATTTCACTTAAAATTACAATGAGAATTTAGAAATTTAATATTCCTCTTTCTTCCATATTTTTTTTTTTTTTTTTTTATTTGTCTTATTCGGCATCTGAGGATATTTAGGCCTCGCCCCTGTTTTTTAATATGAAACCTGAAAACTTATTTGTTGCTTGTAGGAACCGCATCCGAGATAACTAAACTATCCGGATCAAGCCTTGGTATGTTCGATGGGTTGAAAATTCCCAGAGCTGCAGTAGCTGCAAATGTTGCTAGCAGCGGCTCCGAGGCTAATTTGATGAGCGCCGCAGAACATTCAGATACTCTTCCTTCTGATTATCCGAGCGAATCACCATCATCTGCCCACAGCGAAGTTGAGGACATTGACACTAGGTAATAACAAAGAAGTTTTTGGATTTTCTTTTGTTTTATACTTTATATTTTAATTTAGGAGTTTACGGCGCCATAGTACAAGTTCGGGAGGATCGGCGCAAGCTGCTGGTTATGAGAATCATGCATTCTTCGCGACTGAAGTACCTCCTGCTCCCAGTTTCGATGTAGCTCTTAGAGTAAAGAGAGCCGCTCCGACACCGCCACCTGCACCTAGCATTACCGGAAGTAATGCCTCCGATCTCGAATCCAATCTCGGCCTTGCAGCATCTAGGTATTGGAAACCAAAAATTATTATTTTTTAATTAATTGTGTGTTTTAAAAATAAAATAGTATGTTCCTAAATTTGTCCAAAAATATTGCTTTATTAAGTATTTATTTATACTTTGAAATAGATTGACGACGATTTTGGAGGCGCCTTCGCCTCAACCAACGATTCAGACGAACCAACATCATATGACGACTTTCTCGTATGTTCCGGAGTTGCATCCTCCTCCACCTCCACCGCCACCACCGCAACAGATCTCCTCGATGAAATATACTGTCACTCCTCCAGTTTATTCAAGAATTCTACGCAGAGCTGAACATGTAATAATACATTTTTAGTCCAATATTTAGAGAATAGAAAAATTATTTTCTATTTTAAAATTTAAAGACATGATTGAAATTTCAAAAATAATTTTTTTCAGAATATCGACGTTGTGGATCGCCCTCGATCATTAGCCAGCTTGGACACCGAACAGACAGAGACCCGGTCTATGTCAGAAATGTGCGTGGACGATACGATGACGACTATTGCACCTCCACCACCTCCACCGCCACCTATTGCACCACCTGGCGAGAGTCTTACGCCTCTTGAGCCTCCAGTAATACCTCTTCGAAGGCCTGAGATTACTTCACACATGGTCGATGACGTAATTCGGCGCACCATAACCGAAACACGCACTTTTGAGGATACTGAACGCCGCCGCACTCAGGTCTTTAATTTTTAAGGTTTTTTAAAATATTAGCAGCCAGCAGAAATAAAAAAAACTTTTATATTATTTCATCGATGTTTTCGGAGCGCTTCGCTTCCATTTTCAGGACGAAATAATTGTCGAAAAAGAGATGGAAAATTTTATAATGTATACACAACAAATAACATTAACAAAAAGTATGTTGCGCATAGTATTTAACAAAATAGCAATTGTAAGTTTTATTAATTAGGCTGTTCAGGTGTGTAACAGCCCAAACGTCGACCAAGATAAATTTTGTTTTAATTCTGCTGGCTGCTTCCTTCCTCATTGTGCTCCTTAGTCAGTGAATGATAATTTTGAATCTCCCATTGAAATAGTGTAAAATAATAAATGATGATGATAGATTAATTAAATTTTAAAATGGGATACAGATGACAGAGTTGCGTGCTCCACCACCGCCTCCACCAGAATGGAGTGTCGAAATTCGTCAATATCCTGGAAGTGAGACCGACGGAGCATCCGCTATCGATGCTGGATGGGATACGGAGAGTGAAGCATCTTCTGCATTGGGTCCAGCACCAGGACGGGCCTATCTTTCAACTCTAGATCTGCCTCCTCAGGTAAATAGATTATTTTACACCTTTTAATTATAAGTAAAGACCGGATTTTAAGCAAAATGCTTATTGATGAATTTTATAACCAACCATTAGATATTTAATTTTCTACACGAATTACGCAAAACTGTAAACCATATTTTTATGCTTTTTTGTCCGGTCTTTAATTATAAGATTGGAAAAGTTCTTGATTATTCCCATTCTTTTTCTTTTATAGCCGACTGTCTCTAATTGGGAGACTCTTGCCAGAGTGGTGAACCCACCGCCCGATATGACTGCCGAGTCAATTCTTGATCTGCCTCCTGAAGCACCGGAAATACATCGCACTGAAGCTCTTCTCACAATCGAAGATAGAGAGAAATGGAGACAAATCATTACCACAGAGTCCACACTTAGGACCATGCTTAGCCAGGTAAAATATAAAAAATTGACTTTTCCCTTTTAAATCATAATTTACTGGATGATATATGAGATATTTATTTTCAAGAATATTATAATTAATTTATTCATTTTTAGGCCATAATTCGTGAAGATTTCGAACGAATTCGATATGACGCAAGATACGAAACTCTTTTTGCGCCAGCCAAATGGGATGTTATTATTCGAATCCTAGCTCCTCCAGTGGAGCCTCCAACTCGGCGTTATCGTCGCCACCAGTCACGGTAAGAAAAAAAAAATCAGAAGAAAGGTTGGATTATTTAATTGAACAATAAGTGAGAATAGGATATTGCAAAAAGAAGAGTGATGCAAAATAAATTTAAATTTAAGTCTTTGAAATCTTTACGAATATTCATAAGTATTTCATGATATTGCAGTCCTGGAATGAATGTGCCTTTGAATGGTACGGATGGTTGGGATGCGCGTAGCAGTCGAAGAAGTTCTCTCCCTACACTCTATGAAGATGATTCGGACGCTGCGTCTTCAGTCACGGTTTGTATTCTTCTTTATTAATCAAAATTATTTGTATAAAAGCTTTTGGGAAGTCGATGTGAACCGAAAAATTTAAAATTATATCCCATAGTTTTTTTTTTTTTTTTTTTTTTTTCAAATTATTTTGATTTTTTTTATATTTCAAACAATTTAATTTATTATTCACAGTTCTAATTGGGAATAATTTATATTGATTTACCTAATAGTTATCTGGATCTCGACCCGCTGGTTTCCGGATGGGAGGTCCACCTTCAGGAGTGGGTTCCCGATTGCGCCGAGCTTCGACATCAACTGATGGAGGCGGGGGAGACGTGAGGAGTATGTCGGAATTGACCGTTGATTGGGCAGCTCGTTCCAGCTATGGGTAAGAAAAGATGATGATATTAGAAAAATGTCCTGATTATTAACTAATATTCTTATTTAGGTTTGACAGTGACGATGACGACGTGGCGTCGGGAGCACATTCAATACATTCGACAGCTGCCAGCGGGCATCGGCTTGCCAGGTCGCTTAGCCAGCCCAGCCTTGCCAGATCTGCTAGCGAATTCACTGAACATTGGGCAGCTCCCCACAGGTGATAATCATTTCTCTATACTGGTATCAAAAAGAATGAGTACAAACAAAACAAATAGGTTTGATTGAAAATGGCCGTAAGGAAGATCCATTTTTTCTAAAAATTAAATAACTTGCCTATTATTCGTTTATTCGTAAATAAATTTATTTCGATCCCAGTGAGATGGAATCATCTTCAGTACAAGAAACAGATGTTTTGCAAACCGTCACAAACTCCCATCCAATCTGACAAAGCAGATAAGTATTCCATGAATGTAAATTTTATAAAATTGATTGTAAAATTTGGGCTAATATCTAGTATAGAATCCCAGGACACGGGGACAAGGTTCTCGCCTTCAGTTCGGGAACGTTGAGCTATGTCAAGATTGAACTGATGGCTTCGGGATTCGGATTTCTATTCTAGAGATTAACCAAAATTTGAATTCATATGCTTATATGCTTTGTCATATTGGATGAGAGTTTGTGGCGATTTGCAAAAACATCTGTTGCTGAGAATGATTCTATCTCACTGGGATTTAAATATTTACAAATAAACGAATAAAACGCTAAAAAGTTATTAAATTTTTGGAAGAAAGTCCTTTGAAAAAATTAAAACAAATTGGTTTAATGTTGGCCGAAACCTTTTTGAAAGCATTATCAAATAATTTAATAACTTTAAAATATTCTTTAACAAATTATTTTGCATACATTTTCTATATAAAATTTCATATATTTTCTCTATAAATGTCATAAAATTGTAGATTATTTTGTCAGTCATAATTAAAATTTTTTTGCTCATATACTCAATCTATATGTTGTTTTTTTTTAATTTAAATAATAAATATAGTATATTAGAATTTACCTCCTAATACGAAAATGAAGAGGCATTTTAGTACCACACATAATTTATTAAAACATAGATAACTAATTAAAAAATACTTTCATGATCTCTTTAGATTTATCCGGATTTATCTGTTTAAGATTGAAGCTTTGAATAGAAAATCAAAGATGGCGCTGCATATCAAAAAGAATTTTAAAATGAATATAAATTTCTTGTTAATATATAGAAAGTATTGGATTCATGTCAAAAATTCGATGTCCAGATATATATGTTTGATCTGTGGTCCAGATTTTGATGGATATTCACGTTTTGAGGTCCCCTGAATCCAAAAAAGTAGTTTTCGCCACATGGTCTGTCTGCGTGTGTGTGTGTGTGTGTTTAATTTTAAGCATGATAGAATTGAGCCGAATTGAGCTACGAAGTTGAAATTAGGCACCCTCCTGAAAATTAGCTTTTAAACAAAATCGCCCACAAAGTACTAGTACTTTACTGATGCACTTTTTTAGTTTTTTTGATTTTCTCAAAATTCGCTCAAACGATTTTGATTAAATTTCAAAAATCAATTATTTTTTAGATGTAGACCACATCTTTCTCTTATCTTCGGTAATCGAAAGTTGTGTACTGTGATACCAGTACACCAGATTTTTTAAAACATGTTCGACCACTTTCTGCCACTCAGAATACTAGTCTCTTCAGAATTTAAAAAAAAAAAAAAAAAGCTTTCACTTTCTCATATTTTCTATTTTTTGTTGTTTGTTTAGCAGTGGCGGATGGGAAGATGATGTAACCCCGAGGTCAAGTCCTGAACCAAGGATGGCCTCCGTTCGTTACATCTCAGAGACTACAACCGTCCAACAGGAAACGAGTACCAGCTTCGGAACTGGCTGGCGATAAAGCCCTTTACTTCTTCTCTCTTTTTTTCTAATTATTTCCAAAATCAAAGGACTCTTAACAAGTTTAAAACTTGACAGCGTCTAACGCATCATCTCTAATTCAGCTAGAAACGTACTAATGTGCCAAACGTATTAATTAATAATATTACATATCATATATTATTATTATTATATTATAGAGAGAAGATATTTTTATAAATAATTGCTTTAAATTTGTCAATCGAAATTTTGACAAAAATGCTGTGATAACCGGGCGGCGGAACAAAAATACATTCAGCTATTTAAGGACCAGTCAACGTTAAATGAAATTCCTTCCCTCTCAAAGATTGTTTGGGAAACGTTGGAAATTTAAGATTAACAAATTTCCCCTTTTTCCATATGATCCTAAAAACTGGAGGATTCATTTATAATTTTCAAGTCCATACTATTAATAAATAATAAGAGATTGCCAGATTAAAAAAATCGAAATTTAGTATTTCCTTCAAATTTGTTTTAGATCAATTTTTAAGATTTAATTTTTTCATTATAATAATTGTGATATAATTAATATAATAAATTGTAATCTTGTATATTTGAAATAAAAAAATCTGGCAATTTAATTAATAATAAATAATTTCAAGGATTGGTTAAGGTATTGTTTTTTTTGGGAATATTTCTTTCTTTCTCTTAAACTTTTCGATCCGGTGGATGGCTATAGAAAAAATTACCATTTTGATGTATAATGTATTGATAAGTAAATATAATAAATATATATAAAGCTTGCTTTATTAAATTTGTAATTTGTTTTTATTAAAAAATTCATTTTCATTACTTTTTTTTAGAAGAAGAAAATACCTTTTATTTCCGCAGATAAAACAATGAATGAACGATAAAAAAAAGGCCCCCAAAATCCGGGGTTATATAGTATAGTATAGTAGTTATAGTACAGATACATAAAAATGAATTTAAGCCTTCGCAAAATCCTTAATCCTTTTAATTTGTGAGTTATGGTCCAGTGGCTGCTTGAGGATTTGTTTACATCAAATAAATATTTTTATTTAATGAAATTTGAAATATAATAGAGAATACTGTGCTATATGGCAGGTTAGAAACCGTCCCATTACTGAATAATAAGTCTTAGTAAAGGCCCCTAAAATTGACAGGGGACTGTTTTTTTTTTTTTTTTTTACAAATATAGTTACTAACTATTAGTTACATAGCATAAAATAGTTTTAAATCTATTGATAACATACTCGCCAAGTAATTATTTAAAAAAAAAAAAAAAACATTACAATTTTAACACTTCAAACAATTAAGATAATGCCTACCGGGGGACTGTTAAAACTAGCGGCCGAGATACGTGTTCACTGACAAACGATGATGTTAGAGTAATTTTCAAATTGTAACAGGAGACGGTTCAAAAAAATGAGGACAACATTAGATACAAGTAAACTTCAAAATACATTTAGTGAGTTATATAATCTTGTACAACCTCAAAGTCAAAAGACTGTCAGTGTTATTTTATTGGCAAGGCCAAACATCCCATGGCCTCTGAGAACCCAGGATCTCCAGCCAGGGTTCGATTCCCGGGGGCCATGGGATGTTTGGTCTCGCCAATAAAATAACACTCAGTCTTGTTAAATATATCTATGACTAATTATTTCCGAATCGAGGTATTTTGATTACTATTATCTTATTCAAATATATAGATCTCGAAAAATATTTAACTAATTACTAATTTATATTACAATATAAGCGATTGGATTCCAAGAATAGCCAATATATTGTCTTTATCAATACTTATTATTTAGTAATAATAAGATGTATTATATAAAATTTGCCTGGGACAGCGATTTTCCAATTAGTAGAGTAACGCCCTATATATATATATTGAGAATGTCTTGAAGGATAGAGACTCAGGCTCAAGATATAGAGAACTTTTATCCAAGAATTTGGTAGCAATTAGGACTTCAATTAAATAAATAATATGTTGTAAACAATAATACGTTTTTTTATTTAAAATAACTTCAAAAAATATAAAAGAAAATTAAATATAAATATTCAAAGCTTTTTTATTTTTATTTTTTTTGTGTTTTTTTTTATTTTATTTCCTTTTTCTGATCTAAAAAAAAAACATAAAGCCTTAAAATTAGCCCCATCACATTTATATAAACAGAATAAATAAAGGTAGATCATTTACTTACTTATTTTTATTTAAATCTTTTGTTTTTACTTCTACACTTATTTTCTTTGTAGATGAACTTTTCGACGTTTTCGGCGAATCATTTTTTTGAATTCTAAAACAATTTTTATAATGATTAACTAATATTCAAGTAAAAAAAAAAACTAAAGTTTCTAAGAAGGTGATATTTGATTTTGAAAGTTTGGAGATTGTCAGTTTTGGGAAAGATAGAGGCAGGAAGCTTGTTTGAATCGTGTGAGATCATAGGGAAAAAAAAGAAATTGAGTAGTCCTATTGATCGGGAGCTATGCATAGGGATGCTGGGACGATACCTCTCTTGTGATCTGGACAAATGTTACATCAGGACTTTAATTTGACTTTTTCTATAATCTAATGGCTGCAGGAGGACTCATCATTGATAGGGCTGCGCAAAATAATCGATTAATCGATTATTTCCTTAATAAATAATCGATAAATCGAATATTTCGATTATTTTCTGGAAACATGCGTTTGAAAAGATGGGATAAGACTCGTATCCTTAAAAAAAAAGGTATAATCGATTATTTTTTTTTCATATTCAATTATTTTTTCCATGATCGAAATAATCGATTATTTCTTTCCATAATCTAATACGCCTAATCACTGATTCAGGAAAGTCATTTGGGGGAGGGCAGGGAAGCATTTGCCTCCCCCCCCCCAACGTTTTGGAAGAAAATAATAAATTCTGAGGCCCTACATACAAACAAACTCACACTCTCGCCTTACCACGGGGATCGGGTCTACGAAGGACAGAGCATCATTTGAAGCCCTTTTACCAAAATTATTTTCTGTAGCGCATGAATCTTTGCCTATTAATGACTAAAATGACTTTTATTCGAAAAAAATATTAAACAAGGTCACGCACAAACCACTTTGAAATATTAGTTTAACTAGTCGCAGTCAGGTAAAAACTGGATTTAAGCGAGGTTGCATTTTAATTAGCTTAATTTGGTGTCAATTATAACCATGTTAAGACTCAAAATCCCGAGGAAGGGGGAAGGCCGTGGTCATCAAGAATGAAGCAAAAGAAATTGAGTTGGTTCAAATTGAAAGCTCAAACAATCGCAGGACTCGAGGATGTATTAGAGGAGTTCAAACTGTGGGGATCAATTGTGATTATTGTGGCCGAAGGGTACTTCTTTGATAGGATTTGATAAGCAATTAATGATAAATTTAAATTAGCCTGTTGTGAGCGTGCGATCAAAGAATTGTACGACTCCTTTCTCAATAAGGAAAATCTCACTGAGATGGATCCTCACCAAAGAATATCTAGAATATTTGACTTCCTTTGATGACCCTATATATGTGAGTCTAAAGTTTGTGTTCAATTTTGTATCTATTTAAAGTTACTTAAAAAAATTGGCAAAAAATAAAATAAATTTTTTCAAATCATTTTGTGAGTGACATTTTTTTTATCAAATCACCATGAATGTAAGGTTTTATTTAATCTTTAATAAAAGTTCATCAAATTATGATACAGGGATACGAGGTTGTAAAAAAGTCATACCCCTAATGAATATATATATATATATATATATAGAGGTGTCCAAAAAGTTATCTATAATAAATTAATTAGAAATTAAGAGTTATCATTAATATTTCTGTTAATTTTTACAGCCCAAATTGGCTTACAGGGTAATTTTTTAGGTTAATAAAGAGAATTGTTAAAGAAAATAACCAGTTTAAAAAAAAATCTTCCATACCACGTGGACTTATGGTCCCAATGGAGATTAAATTAATTGTAATATTTTAAAGATTTATTAGATAAATCTAAGATATAGGTTAATATTGCCAATCAAAATTCGAAGTATACCCTCAAAAAAATTGATTGATGGAACTTATATAAAATCTATAATATATCATAAAGTGTGATTGAAATAATTACTTCGATTTTTTCTTCTCTTCCTTATCAAGCTTAAAATTTCTCAATTGATTAAGAGCATTATTTGCTTTCTCTTCATTTTCAAAATGAATAAAAACAAATCGTCTGAAAAACAAAAGTAGAAAAGTAAAGTGAATATTAAATAAATAAATAAATAAATAAATATAAATTACTTACTTGGATTGTCTCGGTCTGACAATATTAATAATATCACTATTTAATTTACTTATTTCCATATTTGAAAAATTGGCATTAGGCAATCTAAAATACAAAACATTTTTTTTTCTGTCGTATTACATTTAGTTTTTAAGTTTTTAATTCGCATGATTGTTTTATTTAGAGGCTATATTCTAAGAGAAGTATATTTATTCAGACTTAAAATGCTTAAATTTTTATATATATAAAAAAAAAACTTTAGATAAATTAATAATCTATGAAATATTTATAATTGATAGACATGTAAGACTGTGATTTTAATTAAATAAATATATTAAAAAGGTGTCTGACATTTACAATCCAAGGAGTATAACAGGGAGGTAGGGAGGGACATTGAGCTGAGAAAATTGTCGAAAGCCTACGTCACGGATACGTCACGTCCGCCATCTTGTCTTGACCGCAATATTGAATTATCCATTGAGTCTAATAGAAAATTATATAGAGTTATAATAAAGATTTTCAATATTATACTGCCCCCTAAATAAATAAACGAATAAATAGACTATTTAAAATTATAGTTTTCGAATTTTTTTAGGTTTTTAGTTCTCAAAAAAATTAAAAATCGAAAAAAAGTAAATATTCATAAGAGCGCAAAAATTTCATAATTAAGTGATATAAACTATTGGAGATGTTTTTTTTTCTTATAAAAATTAAATAATAAGCCAAGGGCGGATCCAGAGGAGTTTCTCAGGGGGGGGGGGGGGCGGTAATCTGGTGTGACTGGTCGCACATCACACAATTTATTCTTAATTTCGGTAATTTAAAGGCGCATTCTGTACTTGTTTACCAGAATATAAATACAAATCAAATTTTTAAGTATTAATTTTTAAAATTAATTATATATAATTAATTAATAAAAATATAAAATATTTTTCTCAAATCTCGGGGCGAGGGGGGGGGGGTAAATACCCCCTTAACCCCCCCACCCTTGTATCCGCTCTTGTAATAAGCTCTCTAAAATAGCAAGTTTAAATAAATTACATATAATATATATTATATGAGGTCATTTATCATTGCTAAGGAGTTAAATTAAATTGAATAGGAGAAATTGAAATTTTCAGCAATAAGGCGCTCAAGTTGGATAATAGACTGTTCAATTCAAATTTTATAAAATTTAGACAGTAACTTAATGACGATATCATTGGCCTTGGTAAATTAAATATATATTTTTTTATCTGAATTTGTATTGTATTAGACTGATGAAGATAACTAACGCCCTCGAAGTTTCTGTAATTAAATAAATTAAGATTTTGATTGGGCAGATTCAGCCAAATAAAAAGCTTTTATATGCTTCTCGACTCCGGAGACGTTTCGAGATATTTTTAATGTCTCATCATCAGTCCGTATCGAAAAATAGCATAAAGGTACATATGCTGTATACTAATGACTACCTTTATGCTATTTTTCGATCCGACTGACGATGAGACATTAAAAGTATCTCGAAACCAAGTCTCGGGAAGTCGATAAAAGACTTTATTTGGAGAAGACAATTGTTTAAAATTTCTATATATATTTTTTTTAATAATAAACAATACACATTCCTCATATTGAAAAGTAAACTTACATACCGCCAGAAATGTTTGGAATAATGGGAAAAGATAGTCAATTAAAAATCTTATAAAAATGTTTATTAATTCGCTTTTATTTTACATAAGAAGAAGGAATTGTATCAATGCTTCTTAATAAGAAAATTCAATTTCAAAATGTTCTTTTGGCCCGAAAAGTTTTTAACAGTGGCTCTAAAAATGACAATCAAATGTTTTTTGGCTCTCCTGAAAAATAAACAAAAATGGGGTTAGGCACTTTGCTAATTAGAACGTTGATATAATGTATACTTACGAGTGAAAAGTTATTTTCCTTGAAATCTCCTCTATTTTTTTGCATTTTACTTTTGCCTGGTTCATCGCTACGATTGGAACAACCATATGTCGAACAATTTGCTTCCTTTTGAAAAAAAAACCTTTATATGAGATAAAAATAAATAGAAATAAATAAATAATGTTAAAAAACTACTTATTTGGTAGTAAAAAAATAGAAATATATAAGTTTTAACCTCAAAGAGAGTTGTCAATAAATTTTAAAATAATGATAAAAATATTAATTATTTAACTTCGATATAAGATGAATAAGGGCAAAATAATCATAAAAACATACCTTGTATATTATATGATAAATAGTTGCCACTATTAATTATTTTTTCATTAATTATTCGCTTGTTAATTCTTATACTTTTTACACAGGTTCCAATGGACAGGTCTAATCACAGATCATACATATATCAAGATTGGACAGCTCCATGTTAAAAGTTGTCCGCAAGTTTTTACGCCCCTTACAGAAGTTTCTGCGAACTAACTTTGCGCGCAAAAATTAAACATAAATTTTGTGTCAAATTAACGCTCTCTATGGCCGCAGTTCCAACTAAACAGTAAGCGGTGGAAAAAAAAAAAACTCACCCAGATGGGTTTTGAACTCAAGCTCGTTCGAATTCGTTGTTTGCAAATTCTACCATTTTACTCTCGCGTACACTTGTTTTGTTATTTTCACATACCTTTTTAAGCTACTTAATTTGCGACTGTTAGGCCTACTTTTAATTTTTTTTAAACGAAATCAAATTAAGGACAAATAGTGTCTCTAAATTTGTATCTCAAATAACTTAGATATTTTAAAGAATTTTTCGACATGTTTTTTTTTTTTTTTTTTTTTTTTAATGAATGAAATTCATAAATTTTTTTTATGAATTATTTATTTATTTAATTATTTTAATTTTTTTTTTATTCGATTAAGTTTAAGGTCTTTTACGGCATAAGAGGCCATTTAGACCCCGTCTCTATATGATGCTAGATGTGATCCCTTGACCTATGGTATCAGCAGTTAATACTCTACCTCTGAACCAATAATAATTTATTATAAATTGTAAAAAATTTATCTTTTGTAGGAAATCAAAATAAATAACCCCATTTCTTTTCAGATAAGATTTTTGTAGGGCTTCTCTTGACAATGGATCGATTCTTTTCTGTGTTAAGAATATGGTCATATATAATATTGGTATTAAGAATAACACCAAGAAATATTATTTTAAAAAATGTTTATGAAAAATCTTATATATTGAAAAAGACCGTAACACAGATCATACAATCCTGAAATTAACTTTGCTTTTGAAAATGACAATCAAAACTCCCTGGCCTGGAGACAGCGAACAGAGCGACATCTATGGAGTAAATTTTGAACTATTTCAGACAGCCCAGTGGTGCTCTCTTGCAGTACCTTTGTGTAACTAAATAAAAACTTGCGGAAATTCTTCCCGTAGAGCTGTCCACCCCTGGGTCTAATGTTGAGGTCAAGACAAGATGGCTCACAAGCTTCCTCACCCTCCCACTTCAGTTTACGATTACCTCGCCTATGTTCGCAGCTTATAGTCCCTCCCTACCTCCCTGGAGTATAATAACAAGAGTTTTAGCGCTCTCTACTGGATGAGTTAGCAAACTCGAAAAGTGGGAAGATTCAAATAAATATTTATCAGAGAATAATAGCTGCAAGATTAGAATTTATAAATAGTTCTTAATTTAATGCAGAGTCTTCAGTAAAATTTGTGAAGTGGCTGTTGATTTTAACAAGGCTCTTCAGAACTCAACTATTATCCTCTAAAAGAGTGCAAAATTTCATTTTGAAATTTCAACCTAAAGTTGCTCAAACAGAGCGACTTGACACCTGGTTCCTCTGAGAAGCACTGCCGTATTAAGGGTATGAAGCACAGATTAATGATATATATACGAAGCGCCTGTGACAAGTGTCTAACTTGCGCCCCCCCCCCCATTAATCCAGTGTTTCCTAACCTTCAATCCATGCTAACCTTCCGCCAAGGATGCCTTCCTCAAATCCTTTCTCTCGTTATAATTACAGATAAATGAAATAATAAGTTAGCATTAAAAATAAAAGGAAATTGATAATATGATTTAAAAAAAAAAGTGCAGGAGGTGGATTTGAACTCGCGACGTTTGGTTACGTGAGAATGGAAAAAAATATAGATTGCTTGATGACGAATTAACCACCTGAGCCAAAGTTTACTTAATTATGTTAGGGACAAATAAGCCATATAAGAAACATTGAATAGAAGACGTATTTAAAAAATTTTAATATTGCACATATCATATATCATTTTTTATTATGTTTTATGGAGATTAATAATTTATAATCCAAATTCCAATAGAATGAAGAGTTTTAAAATTATTCAATGGACAAACGTCAGATTGTTTATGCCTTGATGTAATTAAACTAAAAACTCTATCTAACATATGATACATGTCATTAATTCTTGAATTCCCCCTGATTTCAAATAACTAAAGCCCTTTTAATTATATGATCTAATTTGGGAGTTATTGGCGATCAAAGTTAAGCTTATTTTCGACCTTAATGACATCAACACACTCAATTCTATATTATCGAAAAAGCTTATTTAGCATTGTCTAATTAAAACCAAATTTTTACCAGAGATTTATAATTAAAAAATGAGTTTTTTTCTAAAGTTTCATTGAGATTGGTAAAGAAATAAATAAAATATTGACGATTTTGTAAATTGAGTTTTAGAATTTGGGATCTCAGATGGAAGCCTAGACACGGTTCATAGTTCGCTCTCTTTACCCATCCGGGATCCCGAATTCTAAAATTAAATTTACAAAATAGTCAATATTTTATTTATTTCTTTACCAATCTCAATGAAACTTTAGAAAAAAACTCATATTTTAATTATAAATCTCTGGCAAAAATTTGGATTAAATCAGACAAAGCTAAATAAGCTTTTTCGATAATATAGTATTGGGTGGTCAAGCCGTTAGGCCCAAAGTAGGCTTAACTTTGATCGTCAAAATCACTAAAATTAGATTATATAATTAAAAGATGTTTAGTTATTTGAAATCAGCAGAAATTCAAGAACTAATAACATGTATCATATATTATATAGAGTTTTTGGTTTAATTACATAAAGGCATTCACAATGTGATGTTTTCCCATTGAATAATTTGAAAACTATTCATTCTATTGGAATTTGGATTATAAATTATTAATCTTCATAAAAAATAATAAAAAATGATATATGATATGTGCAATATTAAAATTTTTTTAAATACGTCTTTTATTCAATGTTTCTTATATGATCAATTTTTTTCATCTTTTATTAACTGTCGTTTGGCTCAGTGGTTAAAGTGGTCATCATTTATATTTTTTCTATCCTCACTTTACCAAATTTTGCGAGTTCAAATCCATCTCCTGCACTTTTTTTTTTTTTTTTTTTTTAATCTTTTATATAATTTAGAAAATATAACATATTTTTAATGTATTTTGACTATTAGGCTATAACAAATGTAATTTTTAATTAATAAAGTGCCGGGGTGACCGGGCTGCAGATCAGGTGGTTTTTTCTTTTGATAAAATAAGAAAAAAATAAAAAATAAATACACCTCAGAGAAAAATCGGAGTATCCCAAAAACAAAACCTAGCTTAATTTCGCATTGGTTAAATTTTAAAAATCAAAAAATTGTGTGCTGTACGACTAGTCACACAAGATTACCCGGGGGTGGGGAGGTGGGGGTGAGAAACTCCTCTGAACCCAGTGGCGGATCCAGAGGTGTTTCTCGGGGGGGGGGGGTAATCTGGAGTGACTGGTCGCACAGCACATATTTTTTTCTTTATTTTGGTAATTTAAAGGCGCATTCTGTACTTGTTTGCCAGAATATAAATACAAATCAAATTTTTAAGTATTAATTTTTAAAATTTTACATTAAAAATACATTTTTTTTCGAAAAAAGTATTTTTTTCAAATCTCAGGGGGGTAATTACCCCCTTTACCCCCTCCCCTGTATCCGCCCTTTTCTGAACCCCAGAGGCGTACCGAGGCAGTTGGGGGCCTGGGGCGGCACTAGAAGAGGGGGCCTTATATTGAATTTTTTTTTTTTTTGGGGGGGGTGCTCATCTTTAAATATCCTTCTCCTCCATAGATAAAAATATTTTTAAAATACCGTATATCCCTGAACCCCAAGGGTCCCGGGACCTCTCGAAGAGAAATTTTCATTAAATTTTGATTTTTACTTTCTCTTACCTATGTATATATGTAATATATATATAGAGAGAAAGTATTGGATTCATGTCAAAAATTCGATGTCGAGATTTTGATGGATCTTCACGTTTTGAGGTCCCCTGAATCCAAAAAAGTGGTTTTCGCGACATGGTCTGTCTGTGGGTGGGGTGTGGTGGGTGGGTGGGTGGGTGGGTGGGTGGGTGTGTGTTCAATTTTAAGGATGAAGGAATTGAGCTACGAGGTTGAAATTTTATATTTAAGTTAAACACCCCCGGGACCGGAAAAATAAGCTTTTAATCAAAATCGGCCAAAGAGTACTAGTACTTTACTGATGTACTTTTTCAGTTTTTTTCGATTTTCTCAAAATTTGCTCCAACGATTTTTTTTAAAATTCAAAAATCAATTATTTTTTAGATGCTCTTTAAAATGTATATTCTCATTTTGCGATTGAAATCTTCTGAAGACCACTTTACTCTTGTGTTTCATAGGAAAGATAGTAGAAATGGTTGCCATGGTAACAAAATATAAATATTTTCCCATACTTATAAATTTTACATCTGAATTCAAATGTACCGTACTGTCGGGAACTAAATATATTTCGACACGAAAAATCTGGTGTGACAAGCACAGTACACAACTTTCGATTACCGAAGGTAAGAGAAAGTTGTGTGCTGTGCGCCAGTCACACCAGATTTTTTAACTAAATTTTTCGGTTTTTACTTGAGCCCTGAGGGCCCCGGGTCCTCATAAGAGAAATTTTCATTAAATTTTGATTTTTTAACCAAATTTTTAGGTTTTTATTTGAGCCCTGAGCAGGGGCGCCGGAACGAATTTGAATCAGGGGGGGGCAAAAAAATTTTTTTAGAAAATTAAAATAATTTAATATGTTTAAATAGTATAAAACAAAAACAAATCTACTATAAAACTTTAAAAATTTTAAATAAAATCACAATTTTAATAAAATTAAAATTTTAAAAAATTTGGTAGTGATTTTATCAAAAACTTTTTGAAAAAATTTGGAAAAAATGAATTTCTTACTCTTTTAATTTTTTTTTAATTTAGAAGATTTTATTTTTCAAAAGTAAAAATATATCATTTTTAAAAATAAATGAAATAAAAAAAGAAATTTTGCCCCCCTGTGCCCCCCCCTGTAGGATGCCGGGGGGGGCAATGTACCCTTGCCCCCCCCCCCCCCAGTTCCGGCGCCTATGGCCCTGAGGGCCCCGGGGCCTCTTAAAGAGAAATTTTCATTAAATTTTGATTTTTTTTATGTAAATTTTTCGTTTTTTACTTGAGCCCTGAGGGCGCCGGGGTCTATTAAAAGAAATTTTCATTAAATTTTGGTTTTTTAACTAAATTTGTCGGTTTTTATTTGAGCCCTGAGAGCCCCGGGGCCTCTTAAAGAGAAATTTTCATTAAATTTTGATTTTTTAACTAAATTTTTCGGTTTTTATTTGAGCCCTGAGGGCCCCGGGGCCTCTTAAAGAAAAATTTTCATTAAATTTTGATTTTTTAACTAAATTTTTCGTTTTTTACTTGAGCCCTGAGGGCCCCGGGGCCTCTTAAAGAGAAATTTTCATTAAATTTTTTTTTATAAATATATGGGGGCCTATGCCGGCACGGGGCCTGGGGCGGACCACCCCCCCCCCCCCCCTCGGTACGCCACTGCTGAACCCCTCCTTGCATTGTAACGGGAGAGAATAGTAGAGGAGTGTTTTGGCGCCACAAGTTAATAACATTACTAGAAAGAGAGAGAAAGAATGGTTATAAAGAGATGTATGAATGTCACGTCATCAAAAAAAAAAAAAAAAAAAATTAATTTATTGTATAATTTCAAATGACAGTTAATGCTGATCCTCTGTGTTGGAGTGTGCTCATTATTGAGTGACGTCACAGTGAGGCGATCCAAGCCAGACGCTCTCTCACACAGAAACATATACAGTAATAAATAAGAGATTAATTATTTTATATTAATATCGTTCCGAGGACGAATTCAGTTTTTCGGTATTACAATAGTAATTTGTGTAATAAATGAACTTGAATGAAATCTTGTATTTAATATAGCATATAACATTTTTTTAATGTGTTTTTTCTTGTCTATAGACTATATAACAATTGTAATTATCTTTAATTATTATTGATATTCTTGATTCGTTTTAATTTTCTTTAAAAAATTTCTATTAAAAATATGGTCAATGTATCAAGAGAATAAAATAGTAGAGTGTCTTGGCGCCAAATTATTGATAACCTCCTCTCTGTTTTTAATCTCCGGCTAGAATTGAAAATAATATAAATGAAATTTGTATGGAAAATATTTATAATAGAATAAAATAATTGATTTGTGCTGCACTCTTGTGGATACTTTAGAAATTATACATATAATTATAAATATCACCACAGGGTAGCAGCACAAATCAGCCTGAGAAATTCTCCTGTATCCATCCGTTCACTAGTGAGAAATATAATAATTTTCAATACTACCCGGAGATTAAAAACAGAGAGGAGGTTATTAATTTTTGGGCGCCAAGACACTCCTCTACTATGCTATTCTCCTGATACAGAGGTCATGTTTTTAATAGAAATTTTAAGCCAATGCGGAAATTAAGCTAGGTTTTTTTTTGTTGTTTTTGTTTTTGGGATACTCCGATTTTTCTCTGAGGTGTATTTATTTTTACTTTCTCTTACCTATGTATATATGCAATATATATATAGAGAGAAAGTAATAATAATATAATAATAATAATAATAATAATGGCTTTATTTATTATGATTTGATTTTACATTAAAATTTACATATACAGACAGCTACTTATCTATATTAAGCCTTCAGCATTGGTTTATTTAAACCGTCTGCTGGAGTGTATTTTTTTCCTTTACATGGGAGACAAAAACAGTACATTGACAGATAATGGCCACTACACATTAAACTCTATTATCCACTCCCATCTATATTGCCATGCTTCGGCTGCGAACCCTCCAATCCTTTTCCAGTCCCTCCCATTTAGGTAGTCTCTGAGCTCACCCCTAGTCATCCTTCGCTGCCCCAACCATCTTTCCCGTATATGCCCCAAAATAGGACATATTGCTGCGAAGTGCACCACATCCTCTGGCTCTTCTAAGTTGCAGAGAGAGCATCTTTGCTCTTTCTCTGTTCTCCAGGGCCTTCGGTTGAGGCAAACGGCTTCTCCCCTCAGTTTGAATATCCATTTTATTGTCTTTATTGGGAGCCCGTCCTTAATATATGACCGCTCTCCCAATTTCCATTCAAGCTCTTTATAGAGAGGGTGATGTGTAGAGCGGTTTGCCGCTGCCTTTGCCTCCTCCCAGTGTTGTTCCTCGGTTTTTTGAATTAATTGGGCGAATTGTTGTTTAAGCAGGTCCAAATTTCGAAATCCCTCGCTTAGTTGCACGTCCAGCCCTGCTGCCATATTTTTTAGGCTCTTATACCAATATATCTTTCTATTGATTATTTCCTTTGTTAGAATATTAGGGAGCCTATCATTACTCATTTGCAAATTTTTTATTATATAATTTAGGTGCAATTCAAGGGTGTAAATATACATTGGAGGGAGTTCTGTCTCCAATGATATAATGTAATTGGGCGTGTTATAGGGTAGATCAAAAACTCTCTTGAAGAAGAACCTTTGGAGTTTTTCTACTTCTTCCGATTTTCTATATCCCCAAATTTGTGCAGCATACGTCATTATTGACCGGCACACTGAGTTAAAAACCTTGTATTTTGAGGTGATTGGTATAATAGTGTTTTTCATTAAGCTATTCAGCCCCGAGTTCATAGCCAGTTTGGATGCAGTTAGTTTTTCCTTGATATGGTGTGTATAAGCCAGCGAAGGGGTCAATAGCATTCCTAGGTACTTGTATCTATTAACACACTCTATTGTGCTTCCTTTGAAACTCCATTTTTCATCTTCAGCCAGTCTCCCGCCCTTTCTAAATACCATGATTTTGGACTTATCTAGGTTAACTCTTAGATTCCAGGTATTGCAATAGCATTCCAGTTGTTGTATCATATTTTGTAGACTTTGTTTGGTTTCCGCTATTAAAACTATGTCGTCCGCATAAAGTAAAATATTGATTCTTTTATTTCCTAGTTTGAAGCCGCCGTCCAGTACTTGATGCAGATCGTCAATGAAGAGAGAAAACAGAAGCGGGCTGAGAAGACACCCTTGGCGCACTCCCATCGTTGTTTCAAAGATGTCTGATACTTCTCCCCTAACCCAGACTCTGGCCCACGTAGAACGGTTGAGTTCCCGGATACAATTCAGCATTCTTGTGGACATCCCCCTGCATGACAACTTATAATAAAGGCCCTCTCTGCTGATACTGTCAAATGCGGCAGAGAAATCGACAAAAAAGCAGTACAGTTTTCCTCTATTCTGATTTATTTTTATGTGCGCTAGGCTTGTTAGATTAAAAATATTGTCTATCGTCGAGTAGCCTTTTCTAAATCCAGCTTGAAATTCACTTATATTACAATTTACTTCCACCCAATTGCACAGTCTATTCAAGACTAGTCCTGTGAATAATTTAGATATGGTGTCCAAGAAAGATATGCCTCTGTAGTTTGCTGGTACATTTTTATCTCCTTTTTTATATATAGGGAATATTATGGCTTTCTTAAAGGATTGGGGTATTTTGCCGGTCTCATATACAGTATTAAGAATCTTTAACAGTTGATTCAGCAGTTCATCCGGAGCGTTTTTGTAAAATTCATAGGGTATTCTGTCTGGCCCTGGGGCCTTGTTTTGCTTAGCTTTATGAAGGACCCTTCTTAATTCCAAAATGTTGAATGAAGCATCAAGATAGTCATCCTCTATATATGGTTCTGCATAGGCCATAGGTCTAGCAATCAGGGGCGGGTTTAACAGCTCCCTGAAGTGCTCCACCCATTGATTTGCTGTTATTGAGTTATTTACTTGTGGTTGTCTTTGTCTGAATTCCGACACTAGTTTCCAGAAGTCTTGTGGGTTTTTAGTTTCTGAGAAGGCTCTTTCCATCTTTTTTGCATACTCTTCTTTTTTTCTTTTATTCAACTTCTTGCTTTCTTTAACTGTCTCAAGATATTGTTGTTTTTGTTCTTCCTTATTGTCTTTTCTATAGTGTCTCAGATGGGAGAGGGCTTTTCTTCTTACTTTTTCACACTCTTTATCAAACCATCCTTGCTTTCCGACCCTGCCGCCCCTGTTCACTTCAGTAGCACCCTTACTCAAATGTCCCATTGAAGCACTTCCAACAACAATATTCTTCAACACTTCCAGGGTTTGGTCGCAATCCGATTTTTTCATAATCTCTAAGATGCTGCCGGTGAATTTCCCCCTTATCCTCTCCCTATAGTAGCGCTCATCATCTTTGGTCCATATTAACTTTGGTAATAGCCTTTCCGTATCCTTTCTTGATTCGTCGTTTATGTTTAACTCTAATACTAGTGGTTGATGATCAGAGAACAGTTGTGTATCCACTGAGAAGTCGTGCACAGCATCCAAACATGCCAATGTTACCGCCGCTATATCATTAGTTGATTCTCCCATTGCCCCAATAAATGTGAGTTCGCCGTTCGGATCACCCTTTGTTCGACCATTTAGGATTACTAGACTAAAATCGTCGCATAATTCTAGATATTTTTTTCCTCTTTTATTCACCTGTAAATCCCGCGACCTCCTAGTCTGCGCTATTTTTTCCAGTATTATCTCAGGTAGTGCAACATCTTCCAGATTCTGTTCTTCTCCTATTCTAGAGTTTGTATCTCCTATCAATATTAGATTTTTTTCGTTATTTTCAGTTAGTAGTCCATGTAGAGACAAGAAATCTGTTTCCCAGTGATTGCAATTTAAGTATATCGGTATTATATTTATTTCAGAAGTAGGGCTGCAACTTATTTTAATTGTTTTATAGTTAGATGTCAGCACTAGTTCGCTTTTCTTGAAAAAAACAGATGATTTATTTACGCCCAGCATTATTCCCCCGCTTGCTCTTCCATATTTTGACGTCCTCTTAGCTTCTATCCAATCTACCTTGAAGTCATTAAAGTATCTCTCTATTGATTTTGTGTCTTCTTTTGTTATAAAGGTTTCTAACAGGAGTATTATGTCGTGTTTTTTTAAGTAGTCAAAGAAAAATGCATCATTCAACTTATTTTTTAGGCCATTTATATTATAGGATAGTAATTTTAGTCTATCTATACTGGTAACTTCATTGCTGCTTTTATTGTCCTCATTTCTAGATTTTTTGTCAACCCTTCTTGATTTGTTTGGAGCATGATTTTTTTTTAAATCATGGCTCCGGTTTCGCCGTTTTTTATATCATTAACGGGTATAAGTTTTTCCTCACCATTCTCCTCTCTCAGCTCAAAGAAAGCCTCCCCAATCTTCATTTTATCTCCAACTATATATCCGTATCTTCCCTCCTCTCTGAGGGTCTTCCTGATTCTTACCAGTTTTCTTCGCACCTCCCCTTACTTCAAATGGATAGTCTTCTTCTAAGAAAATATCGCTTCCTTTTAACATTGATCTTTTATTTAATACTTTTTGTTTTTCTCCTAAGTTTGGGAAAATTATTTTTATACTTCTATTTCTTCCATGTTCCTTCCTTCCTAGCCTTGTTGCGGTCTCCACGTTTACGCTTGTAATTTGTAACTTCTCTTCTAAGAAGCCCTCAACTAAATTCTTTGCATCCTTCTCTTCAGGTCGTTCCTGCAATCCCTTTACAATTAGGTTATTTTTTCTTTCCTGGCGCTCCCTGGCCACCCTCCTCGCCTCTTCCCTTTTCATTCTCTCCTTCAGAAGTATTATCTCTCTGTCCATTTTCTCCATTGTTTCCTTATTCTCTTTAATTTTATCCTCCAAGCCCCTGATCCTTCTCTTATAGAGAGAAAGTATTGGATTCATGTCAAAAATTCAATGTCGAGATTTTGATGGATCTCCACGTTTTGAGGTCCCCTGAATCCAAAAAAGTGGTTTTCGCGACATGGTCTGTCTGTGGGTGGGGTGTGTGTGTGTGTGGGTGTGTGTTCAATTTTAAGCATGAAGGAATTGAGCTATGAGGTTGAAATTTTATATTTAAGTTAAACACCCCCCGGGACCGGAAAAATAAGCTTTTAATCAAAATCGGCCAAAGATTACTAGTACTTTACTGATGTACTTTTTCAGTTTTTTTCGATTTTTTCAAAATTTGCTGCAACGATTTTTTTTTTTTTAAATTCAAAAATCAATTATTTTTTAGATGCTCTTTAAAATGTATATTCTCATTTTGCGATTGAAATCTTCTGAAGACCACTTTACTCTTGTATTTCATAGGAAAGATAGTAGAAATGGTTGCCATGGTAACAAAATATAAATATTTTCCCATACTTATAAATTTTACATCTGAATTCAAATGTTCCGTAATGTTGGGAACTAAATATATGTCGACACAAAAAATCTGGTGTGACAAGCACAGTACACAACTTTCGATTACCGAAGGTAAGAGAAAGTTGTGTGCTGTGCGCCAGTCACACCAGATTTTTTATTTTTTTCTTATTTTATCAAAAGAAAAAACCACCGATCTGCAGCCCGGTCACCCCGGCACTTATGATTATATATTAAAAATTACATTTGTTATAGCCAATAGTCAAAATACATTAAAAATATGTTATATTTTCTAAATTATATAAGAGATTAAAAAAAAAAAAAAAAAAAAAAAGTGCAGGAGATGGATTTGAACTCGCAAAATTTGGTAAAGTGAGGATAGAAAAAATATATATGATGACCACTTTAACCACTGAGCCAAACGACAGTTAATAAAAGATGAAAAAAATTGATCATATAAGAAACATTGAATAAAAGACGTATTTAAAAAAATTTTAATATTGCACATATCATATATCATTTTTTATTATTTTTTATGAAGATTAATAATTTATAATCCAAATTCCAATAGAATGAATAGTTTTCAAATTATTCAATGGGAAAACATCACATTGTGAATGCCTTTATGTAATTAAACCAAAAACTCTATATAATATATGATACATGTTATTAGTTCTTGAATTTCTGCTGATTTCAAATAACTAAACATCTTTTAATTATATAATCTAATTTTAGAGATTTTGACGATCAAAGTTAAGCTTACTTTGGGCCTAACGGCTTGACCACCCAATACTATATTATCGAAAAAGCTTATTTAGCTTTGTCTGATTTAATCCAAATTTTTGCCAGAGATTTATAATTAAAAAATGAGTTTTTTTCTAAAGTTTCATTGAGATTGGTAAAGAAATAAATAAAATATTGACTATTTTGTAAATTTAATTTTAGAATTCGGGATCCCGGATGGGTAAAGAGAGCGAACTATGAACCGTGTCTAGGCTTCCATCTGAGATCCCAAATTCTAAAACTCAATTTACAAAATCGTCAATATTTTATTTATTTCTTTACCAATCTCAATGAAACTTTAGAAAAAAACTCATTTATTAATTATAAATCTCTGGTAAAAATTTGGTTTTAATCAGACAATGCTAAATAAGCTTTTTCGATAATATAAAATTGAGTGTGATGATGTCATTAAGGTCGAAAATAAGCTTAACTTTGATCGCCAATAACTCCCAAATTAGATCATATAATTAAAAGGGCTTTAGTTATTTGAAATCAGGGGGAATTCAAGAATTAATGACATGTATCATATAATAGATAGAGTTTTTAGTTTAATTACATCAAGGCATAAACAATCTGACGTTTGTCCATTGAATAATTTTAAAACTCTTCATTCTATTGGAATTTGGATTATAAATTATTAATCTCCATAAAACATAATAAAAAATGATATATGATATGTGCAATATTAAAATTTTTTAAATACGTCTTCTATTCAATGTTTCTTATATGGCTTATTTGTCCCTAACATAATTAAGTAAACTCTGGCTCAGGTGGTTAATTCGTCATCAAGCAATCTATATTTTTTTCCATTCTCACGTAACCAAACGTCGCGAGTTCAAATCCACCTCCTGCACTTTTATTTTTTATTTTTGTAAAATATATAAAATGATATTTCAAATTCTAAATTGCCCCCTCCCCTGAATAAGCAAATTTCCGCTCCCCCTCCTTCGAAGTTGTGAGCTGAACGTAGCTTTTATTTACCACCAATATAATCAGTGAGGCGCTACGAGAGAGGGGGCTGATATAATTGTCGGAGGCCATTTCCCCTCTCCCCGTAGCGCCTCACTGATTAAAATGTTGGTAAATAAAAACCTTGTGCAGCTCACAACTAGGTCGATCCCCTTTGTTTTGAGCCCCCAGCCCAGTTGCTGGCGCCTGTTTTGCCACGCCCTCGCTATGAAGTAACTTTTATGGGAATAACAGTGAGGTGGGTTCCCGTTTTCTTCCTCAAGAGGTAACATCTCAAATAGAGTTATTTTGCCATGAGGTGGATTTGAACTAGAGTTGTCTTCAACCAGGGACGGCTTTAGCGGGCAGGCAGGGTAGGTAACTGCCTACCCAATAATAATGTCGGTTTTGGCATAAGCTACAACCAAGGGCGGATCCAGGGGTGTTTCTCGGGGGGGGGGGGGGGGGGGGGTAATCTGGTGTGACTCGTTGCACAGCACACTATTTTTTTTTAATTTCGGTAATTAAAAAGCGCATTCTCTATTTGTTTGCTAGAATATAAATACACATCAAATTTTTAAGTATTAATTTTAAAAATTTTACATTAAAAATAAATTTTTTTGGGAAAAAAAGGTATTTTTTCGAATCTCGGAGGGGGTAATTACCCTCTTTACCCCCCCCCCCCCTCCCCCTTGGCTACAACAAAGTTCAATTCTAATAGTTATTTAATTTATATCCACTGTTGTAGATAAAAAAATGTCATCCTTTTCTGTGTAAGTAAACGCAAAACTTTTGACAAAACAATAACTTTAATTAAAATTATTGACCCGGAAAGTTGGCTACCCAATATCTTCGTCCTAGAGCCGCCCCTGTCTTCAACTCTGGATTATATAGCTTAACTGCTTTATCCCCTCGGCTAATCCTCTCTTTATATATATATATAAATATAAAATGGCGATGGTCCTGACCCGAGAGAAAAACAACAATCTACAAGATCTATGTCAATGAGCGAGGCCAAGTCAAGCAGCGCTAAACCATTGGATGGATGTTCCCGAGGAACAAGGCAGTTTAGCTCCAAACAGCGCTGAATAAGTGGGCCCCGGGGGACAATCCTCACAGAGAGTAATCGATACTCCTTTAATGTAAAAATATATTATATAGTTATTATATCATTGAGCTTATACAATATGAAATTATATTTAAGAAAAATTCAACAATCTTGTTTTTTTTTCGCCTATCCAGAGATTCAATTTTGCATGAATTTACGGGGGGGGGGAAGTTGATATAAAGAGATTGATTGATACGGCCATCCCAAATTGATCCATCCATCCGAGTTTGTGCCCCGTTTGGCATTGGTTCACTGCTTGGTAACTCTAGCGGGGAAGGGGGCTTACATTTTTGGCAAGTGTTTCTTTCAATCACCAAAATTAATTTTCTACAAATATCAACTTGAAACACTGCATATCTTGTACCTTTAAATAATTTTTTTTAAATATGTTGCTCGGTAAAACTAAGCCGTGGTGGTACCAGGATTTTGTTAAGGTGCGCGTCTCGAAAAGTCGTTAGAAAGCTTTTGACTACCGAGTTCCTCTAGGCGGCAAGAGATGGCGTTAGTTTTTTACATAGGAATACAAGGGATCTTTTCCATTTCATTCTAGACTTTCCAGCTAATTAATTAAAAGCAAAAAATTAATTATTCTTTAACACAATGATTACTAATTTAATTATCTACAACTTATAGAGCTCCTTTTTTTAAAATATCATTTATTTAATGCGATTAATCTAAAAAAAAAAATTTATTTTTTCGGGCTTCTATTGTAGATATTTTAAATAGCTATAATTAAAAAAAAATTTGAGGTCGATAGCTTTGAAATTGTGGCCGCTGGAAAGTCCCAAAATTAGCACCCCGAGACGCACCTTAAGGGGCAAGGGGGGGTGGGCGCGAAATTGTTAGCGGAGATGATTTGTTATATTTTAGTTCCGGATTCAAATTAGCATTAATAGACCTTTGTATGAAATAAAATCATAATATTAATAGTAAGGAATCAAAGACGGAATGCAGCTATTTTTATTTCGTTTATTAGGCACTTCAAGTCGACGTTTCGGTCAGATTTGCGACCATCCTTAGGGCTGAAGTGGGTGAATAAAACTCCTCAAAAAATCGAATGGCCCAATTGTTTATAATATTTATTGCCATTTAATAAGGACCATAGGCTATGCGAATCAAGGTTAGATTGGAATGGCAATAAATATTACACACAAGTGTGCCAGTCGATTTTTTGAGGAGTTTTATTGACACACTTCAGCCCTGAGGATGGTCGCAAATCAGGCCGAAACGTCGGCTTGAAGTGCCTAATAAACGAAATAAAAATAGCTGCATTCGCTCTTTTTTTATCCAGTGAGCTATCAAGCTCAGACTAATAAAATATTAATATTTTTCTGTTAAATGGGAGGGGGAGCCAGTGCCCCTCTGGATCTCCCTTGGAATCACTAGTAAGGGAGATTTGAAAAAAAATTGTTACTTAAAAGGAAAATAAAAGTTAATTTTATATATAATAATAAAATTACAAGGCATAAAAGTGCAGTGGTTTATAAATACTTCGATTACAAATATAATTGCAATTAACAATTTTTCGTTTAAGAAATAATATAAATAAGAAAATCTCAAGAGAGCTTGAATATTCAAATAAATTAAATAATTTCTTTTTTTCGGAATGCAACAAAACTATGTTGAATAATAAGTGATTATTATTTTCCTTTATTAATGATTATCATACAGTTTTTGTTTTTATATTTTTTTTTTATTTTATTTATTTAGTTATTTTTTTTTTTTTTTGTTAATTTCAATTTGTTTCTTTTCTTTAGAAACAAAAATAATGCAAACATAATGTTGGGAAGTTTGAAAAAGCTTAAATACACACAATAACTGTACAAACTAACAGAAAAATTTAACTATATATTTTTTTTTTTTTTTTATCTTTACAATCCCGGCCTCATCACATAATCATTTTAAATTTTTTTAATCTTTTTTTTTTTTTAAAGAAACAAATGAACAAACAGTATTTAAATACTATTCTTGATTAAAATAAAAAAAAAGTTTTGTAGAGACAACGAAAGCTTCAAGATTTATTTTTTATTTATATAATTATATATTATAAATATATATATTTATATATTTATAATTTTTTTTGTTTTTAAGCTAGTTTTTTTTTTAAGACATCGCCTCTTATCAAGGCAAGATAAGTGGTAACATTTGCTAGACCATAATAGAAGTCGTATTTTAGATTTTTTTTCTTATCTACAGCCAAGTCTTTAAGTAGACGTCCAAGTCTAGGCCCAAAGAGTCGGTCGTCGACGAGAGACCCGGCCCGGGCTCTTATCTTATGAGAATAGTGAATGAGATGTTCTGAAAAGTTAAGCACACTAGGCGACTGACCAATAAAGCAACAAAAACTATTTTACACCATGTATTTAGAAATATTATAGTAAAAAACATATATATGTATATTGGCCAGTCATTTAATTAGGCACAGGGTCAGGGTCTTTCGTTATATATATATATATATATATATATATATATATATATATATATATAAAATATATATATATGCTTTTTTGATGACGCGAGAGACTAAAAACGTATTCTTTCATTTTTCCACATGTATAATAAATTCCATTAAAAACCAGTCAATCTCGCTGCAAATGACAGTTTCAAATTCGGTAGGCTAAGACTTTATTGGAAGAGTTATTTTGTGTTTTAAAGTGAGGTGGTATTTGAATGTGGTTTTAGCATGGTGTGAAAAAGTGAATGTGTGTATATTCATCTAAATTACGAAACCATTTTTCCTAGTTGCTTTTTTTTTTATTAAATTTAAATATATATATAGATATATATTTATAAATATATATATATTTATAAAATTGGTCTTTAAAAAATATTAAACCCAACAATCAGACTAGTTTCTTAAAAAGTACACTTCTCATTTTTGAAAAAACGGTAGTAAAAAAAGAAATTATAAAAATTAAAATTAAAATAAAATATGCCCAATCACTTTTTGTTTGATAAATTTAAATTAAAAAAAAAAAAAAGAAAAGAAATAACAGTCATTATATATTTTTTTTCGTTAGATAAATTTTATAAAAAAAAATAAAGGAAAAATAACAGAGTTCTCGACAAAGATGACCAATGTCGATCAAACTGACAAACAAGAGTCCCTTGACTAATCTACGATACGAGCAAGTCAACGGTGCTTGCTACCTTAGGACTCGACACCTTCAAATATTGAAGTTAGTTAAATTAGAATCGTTATCTGCTCAAGATGGACTCAAGCCTATCTCTTCAAGCTATTTCACTTTATTTAGATATATAAAATCATCGTTATAAATCCGTTAAACCTATCTAAAGAGGAAAAATTACAAGAAAAATGCATCAAAATTCAGTGTCACCCTAAAATTGATTTTTTTTTTTAAATCTAGAATATTTTGAGATCTCCTGATAAAAATCTAGACAATATTTCAGATTTATAATTTATTTTAGAAATTTATATATATATGTGAATAACTGTTAAAAGCGTTAATGATATTTTTCACTTGGATTATGGCGAGAATAATAATTAAATAGTTAAAAAAGAACTCAACCAATCGAATCGACAGGAAAAAAACTTGCTGAAACTGTCATAGCGCCGGATCAGGTAGTGTGGGGGGCGTAGTTAAGGTTCAGCGGTCGGGTAGTTGACGAGGGGCTGTTGTTGTTGATCGACGACAGTGAACGAACTCGTGGATTGATCGGTTATAACGGTTTGGCCTTCATTTGGGGCCGGAGTATCGTCGTTCTCGCCAGGTGAGTGTGACTCCGCCGGTGTCGAGTTCGTCGGGTTATTCGCCTGACCCTCCGAAGGCGAGATCACGATTGCCGGCGACGTCGATGTCGACGTTGGAGATGGAGACGCCTTCACTACACCTCGAGGCGCACCTTGCCCAGGAGATCCCGTTGTTCCCGAGCTAAATGGCGTCGAGAGCGTGATCGGCGTGTTGAACCTGACCATAAAAAACACCTCTTCAATTATCCATATTAACCCTCTTACATTAATTATTATTTGTGAGGATATTTCTGTGTATTTGATCGTTTTATCACAAACCACCTATCCATCTTAAATTGCAATTTTTATCGCATAAACGAAAGATTGAGATTCTATTGTTGAATGGAGCAAATTTTTATTTTCCTCAAATGTCATTTTTTAATTCATAAGAGGGTAGAAAAATGAGAGACGCAGCTCAAGTTTTTTCTTTAAACCAAACCTTTATATAATAAATATTTACAATGTACACGATGACCAGGTATATAAATGATTATAATTATATAAATGTTTGGTTCAACAATGTATAAAATCCACTGTGACTTTAATAATGACTTTTCTCCAGCTCTGAAAAGTAGGTTCAAACATGGAACCGAAACGTCAGTTGTGTGGATTAAACAAATAAAGAAAAAACTTTAGCTGCATCTCTCATTTCTAACGTGTTATATCCTCTTATGAATTCAACATCAAAGCAATAAATTGCGAATTTTTACTTTTTAAATTCATCAAAAAAACTTTTGGAACAAAATTATTTTTTGACGAAGCCTATATATATATATTTATATATTATATATATATAAATAGTACGATACAAATATACAAATTATCCAGACACTTATTATTAATCAAGTTTTTGATAGTAATATATTATTTAATATAATATATAAATTTTAAAGTGAAATTGTGTTATTGTTTTGTTTTAATTTATTTGGACAGATAATTTGTGTCTGTTCGCAGTTATTTTTTGTTTACCTTTGAAGTGTCATCATTTTATTATGGCAAATATTAGATGCCGGTGCACTTTGATATACATATTGGGGTCCAGGAGTTTCCTGTCGTTCTTCATCTTCTGACATTTCTTCCATTTCGGGTTCCTGAAAAAAGGGACTTTATGAACAGCCCATTTGTCAATCTTTTAATTTTTATTGTCACATTAATTGTAAGGTTGCCGGCAGGTCTAACTGGAGAAAACAGTCACCAATTCCGGTATAGTTGGTTCCGAGGAACAAGACTGAGAAAGTCAGATTAAATATATATACATATTGTATTATATATATATATAATTAATCTGTAAGATGAAAAACCACAGTCGGAAGAGATTGATATTTTTCTAAATTTATAATAAAAATATGATTATCATTATATTAACAAAAACTCAAAAAAAAGACGAATTTTATAAAGTGAATATTTTTCGTAAAAAAGTGTTTTATATATAGTTCCGGGTTGACCAAGCTTGACCTGGTCTTTTTTTTAAATTAGATTTTGAAAAGAAAGAAAATTTCGAGAAAATTGGAAAAAACTAAAAAAAGTACTTCATTAAAATACTAGTACCCGAGATGGGATCAACGGAATTTGTTTTGTGTACCGGAAATGGTATATTTAAAATTTAAAAGAAATCAATCATTGAAGAGAATTTCGAAAAAAAAATGGAAAAAAGTACATCAGTAAGTACCCGAATTTTCCCAAAGATTAGACCTAGCGCAATTTCATATTCGTACCGAAAATAGTATATAATTTAAATTTGAAAAAAAATCGTTAAAGCCGTTTTCGAGAACTGATGTGGTTACAAATAAACGTACATTGTTGCTCTTTTAATAGTATAAGATAAGATAAGATATATATTAATACTAAGTTCTAAAGAGGTTGTATTTCAACATTAGAAAAAGGAGCGACAGTCAGGAAATTAGCCTTTATAAAATGTACTCCCAGTATTGGAGACAATTTCGGCTTTAATTGAATAATGTTCCCTGGTGATGGACTGAAGATGGCATTATACAATTAAAACCAAAACTGTCTCCAATACTGAGAATTTCAATGTAGATGTTACCTTATTTGTAAATAATAATATAAATTTAACAGGACTATGAGTATATATATATATATATATATATATATATATATATATATATATATATGAGCGCCCATGGCCCCTGGGAATCGAGCCCAAGATCTCCAGCCTTTCCATGGGCTTTGGTGTGCATTGCACCAAGCCGCCGGACACTAGACCTACTCACCCTTCAACAAAAATACTAATGATATCTTAAGCAGCAATGCAATGATGGAAATATATAATTATAACAGAAACGTCTCTAATTTTTATTGAGAGTTTTATTAAACAGAAGTTCCTTAAATGGCGAATTCTTCCCCTTTTAGTTTACTGGGAGCTGCATTTCATAGAGGCTAATTTCTTGGCTGCCCACTCCTATATATATATATATATATATATATATATATATATATATATATATATTAGGGTGGCACTTATTTACCAAACTTAAAATTCTGAACGGTTCCCCCCCAGATCATTCAATTATCACAAAAAAAAATAAGATTGCAATGGTGAAAGCCCTCAAATTAAGAGTTTAAGCCGTGCCGAAATGCTAATGAAGATTAGGATAAATTGTACTTCAAACGATTTCCACGAAAAATTTCACTTTATATTTTTTAAAGAGCATCTAAAAAATAGTTGATTTGTGAATTTTAATCAAAATCGTTTGAACGAATTTTGAGAAAATCGAAAAAAACTGAAAAAGTACATCAGTAAACAAGGGCGGATCCAGAGGTGTTTCTCGGGGGGGGGGGGGGGGGGTAATTTGGTGTGACTCGTCCCACAACACACTATTTTTTCTTAATTTCGGTAATTTAAAGGCGCATTCTGTACTTGTTTGCCAGAATATAAATATAAATCAAATTTTTAAGTGTTAATTTTTAAAATTTTACATGAAAAATACATTTTTTTTCGAAAAAAAGTATTTTTTTCAAATCTCAGGGGGGTAATTACCCCCTTTACCCCCCCCCCTTGTCAGTAAAGTACTAGTACTTTTTGGCCGTATTTGTTCAAAAGCTTATTTTCACGACTTCGGGGGGTGGCTAACTTAAATATATATAAAATTTCAACCTAAGCCAAAAAGTACTAATACTTTACTGGTGTACTTTTTCAGTTTTTTTCCATTTTCACAAAATTCGCTCCAACGATTTTGATTAAAATTCATAAATCAACTCTCTTTTAGATGCTCTTTAAAAAGTATATCAGCGAAATTTGTGGAAATCGTTTGAAGTACATTTTATGCTAATTAGCTCATTAGCATTTCGCCAAGGTATAAACGCTTAATAATTTGAGGGTACAATCTTATTTTTTTGTGATAATTGAATGATCTGGAGGGCGAATTTTAGAATTTTAAGTTTGGTAAATAAGTGCCATATAAATATATATATATATATAACAATAGAAGGGTTGGGCATATATAGGTATATTAATGACTTACAGGTTCAATAGTTTTAGTAATGCTACTGTTATATAAGTTTAATTAAAATTAAATGAATAAATGGCAAGACCTGCCAACCAACCTCCTCGGGGCACAATTCGCAAGCCTTCTCAAGTGTTTTACGTGCGCTAAGTGAACGTTCTAAGAAATAACCGTTGGCCGTCTCGTTCGATTGAGCTGGCGGTGACCAATTACTATAGCCATACTGAGTGTTTTGGGGATAAGGACGCTGAAATAGGAATTTCTTTTTAGTCGCCAACAAAAAGTGATCAACTATATGTCAAGATAAGCAACACTCACTCGTTCAAGCTCATCCTGTAGCCAATCAACTGCATGAGCCCATTTTCTTTTCAGATCTGGATTAGTGTGCAGCATTTGGTTAGCTGTACGACATCGAGTAAATAACGCAACCATGCATTTGATACACTGGTATGCACGTTTCTGGTAATGATTTTTACTACGTTGAATTGTATCTAATAATCCTTCACGTTCATCAGGAACTCCTAAAAAAAAAAAAAAAAATATATATATATAATTTTTAAAACTTTTAAAGCTCTGTTTTTTTTATTTTTGTTTTAGGAGGCCATTTGATATTGGAAATTATTCTATATTATACGGTATATATAATTGCTATTAAAATTGATGATAAAGTTTTAGTCGTATACGTAAACCTGTTTTCTACTGCCTAAAAAATAACGACCGAAGTAAAATTATAAAGAACATGGATTTGAGGCAAAGTAGAGTTACAGAAATGAATTTTAGGGAATATTTCTCATTGAAGGGAGGCGATATTGAGGTGTGCCTGGACTTAATTTGTCTCTCGAAAACGCTCCACAGGTGGACGTCGAAAGGGTTCAGGTAGGGACTTTAGAAGACCACAAATCCTTTGACCAAAAAATATCCACGTTTTCAGAGTTCTACCTAAGCTGTCTTCTGTTGCCTTGACAAACTCGGCCATTTTGATATTATTAAAGTCTTACCGAAGTATCTACAGTAGTATACCTTAGTGCCAATTAGCGTCTACCCCTGAATTCTAATATACTGAGAAATTCAAATTCAATTTTGACCGCGCACCCTGTAATATATGTGATAATAAGGCTTTACTGTAGTAGGCTATAGTTTGGTAGTGAGAAGATCTCCGTACACTGTTTCAAGGCAAAAAATATATTAATTTTATGTTAATATTGAGTTTACCTTTAAGTGCATTATGAATTCGGTGGGTTTGCCAAGAATCTTCCATAAGAAGCATGCTAAGAAGCAGATCCATATGATGACGAAGCTCATGGCAATAGGCATAAGCAATTTGCCAGAGCAATTCAGAAAGAACAGTTCGTGAAAAATGAGGATTTTCCCAACAACAAAATTGAAGGAGTTTGACTGCCTCATCAGAAAGATTTGAGTCTTCGATGATCTTCTTTATATAACTAGAAAAAGATCAATTAATTTTTATAAATAGACGTAGCATTAATAATAAATTTTATAAAAAAAATATCTGGAAAAAATATCAAAAGAAAAGGGGGGAAAGGCAAGACTTTCGTTTTACTGATATACTAATATTAAAAAAAAAAACTTTTTAAGAATACCTAGTTCTGCCAAAAAGGATCTCAGCCGCCTGCGGCTGGATCGTCATGAGATATTCAGGACACGTCTGATCGCCATAAGGATTCGGCAAAGGTCGCACACCTTGTTGCGCTTGAGAAGACTGAGTCTTTTGGCTAACATCACAGCAGCGTACCAGTTGAGATACCACCTGGTGAAGCTTGGTCAGTTCCGGATACTGGTACTTGATGGCTGGCCCAGGCCCTTCATCAAGTGCCACCAGCATGAACGTGGCCGGCACGTTCAGCTACACAAAGCAACCATCAAATTTAGAGCAAAATAGAAATATTTCAAAATTAATTTGTTGTAAAATATAGTATTTTAAAAATACTTTAAAGAATTAAATGATTGATTAAGAAAAATTGTTCTTATTGGGAGTTTTTAATTATATATATATATTGATGCCCGATTGCACCAAAAGATTTTAATTCAACTATATATATATATATTTTTTTGAAATAAATATAACTTATTGTTATTATTTAAGAGATGGAGGCACAAATAGAGGATCTTAAGACCCGATTTTCTGATTTCAAATTCAATTGTAAGATGTAAGACTAGCTTAGAACTGAGATATATTGGTGCAACAGGGCATAAATGTATTTAAATGCACTAACAGTCCCTGAGAGGTTAGTTCACTTGAGTCGGAGCAAGTGCATAGTACTTGAAAACGACTGCAGAATAAACAGTCGAAAAGTTGTACGGTATTTATATTTTAAATAAATAATTAATAACAAAATGTGGTCTATAATTAAAAATTCCCATAATAATCCAAACTACAAAAGCTTTAATAAACATAAAAGAATTATTATTTTTAATAAAAAAAAGATACCTTGAGGAGCTGACTTCGCTCTGCTGGGCCTAAGGAGGCATAAGTGTGGAATAAAGTAAAATAATGTGTGAGATGACGGCCATGGTCAGAAACTTCTTTGTTTAGTAATTGCAGAACGGCGTGTAGTAAATGATCACTCAGCGTGGCGTTAGGATCGAGTAGTATAGATGGGGCGTCGAGTCTTGGTGGTGTACATGGACCATCCTGTAGAGAGAAGTGGGCCAGAAAAACGAGGATTTTCATGAATGTACTACGCACTTCCGTGCTAGGACAGGTGAGCAAATATTCGCAGAGTCGTTGAGGATGTTCAAAGAGAACTCGAGTTGCGAACCAAGTGCGTACAGCTCGAGACATTCGAAGGTGGTGGCAGAGGACATCATACCACTCAGTTGCCTGGCCACGTAACGTCTTCTTTGTATGAAAGCCCGTGTGGAAGAGAAATCGTGATGCTAGTTTTATAGAAAGCATTGATAATTCTTCGGATTCAGGCGACTTAAAAAAAAAGAAAATAAAAAAAAATTTTAATGGTTTCAATGAATTGTATATTTATAATAACTTCCTCTATCCGAAAATAAGAATCCCATTCTTATTTTATTCAAGAAATATCATCATTTTTTGGGGTTTAGGCTTTCACAATTGTTATCAATAATAAAAGAATTTGATTTTTGGATTAACTGTGGTTTATTTGTAACAACGTTTCGGTCAATTCAAATGAGATTGTCACAGATGTAACAACTTTTGTAAACTTAACTGAATTGTACCTGAAGAAGGCCACAGAATGAGTGGCCGAAACGTAATTTTTACAAATAAACCACAGTTTAACCGAAAATCAAATTCTTTTATTAATAACGATCATCGTTAGGGATTAAAGAATATTAAAAAAAAGATCATTGCAAAAAACTAAAACTCTATTATTTACATCTTTGTTTAAGTTAATACTTTTGAATTATGTGGATCACAGGTTACTTGGATATGTTTTGTCTCTAGGTGATATTGGACGTTAATACTTTTGACAGTAGCTATATCAAAGAAGATTTTTTCTATTTTTCTCCTAATAAATTTAAAAAAACTAAATTTTTAAACAAAACTCTTATTTTCGGACAGAGAGAGTATAATTTAATATGATATGTAAGCGAGGTGAATAGCTGTATATGTAGAAGAATGAATAAAAAGGGCAAGCAGCTATTATTATTTCTTTATTGCATTCAACACCCCCCCCCCAGCGACGTTTCGGTCGACTATGCAACCATCTTCATGGCTAGGACTGAACGCATAGTCGACCTAAACGTCGCTATGGCTTTGAATACCATAATAATAGCTGCATGGCCTTTTTATTCATCCTTCTTTAATTTAATATTTTATCTTAAGTTAAATTAAATGATCTTAATCAATTTAATCCGTTGAGAGAAATAGAGTTTTCAAGTTAAACGAAATGGATAAAATTTACTAAAACCTACAGGCCCTTTAATTTAAAAAGTAATTTTCTTGGAAATGAATCATGTCAATTAATGCCTAAATCGTTGACTGTCAATTAAATTGGAAACTCTAATATTCGGAGTAATTAGAGTCAGAGTCCAACAACTAGTCAAATACAAAATGAATAAAAAATTAGAGAAAAAGATCTTACATTTCGCGTCCAGATCATAGAGTTTCTTATGAAGCACACTGTACATTGTACATTGTACTGAACATTGTTCTTCATAGGAAAGATTGAAGAAATGGTTTTCATGGTAAATAGAAATATTTTTTTATGTTTATAAATTTTATATTTTGAATTCAAATGTACAGTACTGACGAAAACTAAATTTGTAAATTTGCTTGTGATCCTCCATTTTCTCAAACTTGTGTTATATTGTTAAATGTACATGAATAAAAATTAATTGAATTAATTATTAGGAAGATAATCAGGGAATAGATTTGTAATTTTTTGTGTGAAAAGTTTATTAAACCCTTGCAAAAATGTCCCCGAAGAAAAAGCCGCAAGAAAAGGGCCCTAAGAGAATATTTTTTCTACATGGAACACATTAATCTATTTTACATTAATTTTTATGAGAATATATAATATTTATATTTCGCATAACGAGTGTTTCGCTTTACGAGTTTGATTCTGGAGCGAATTAAACTCGTTAAGCGAGGTTCCGCTGGGACGGGATGCGAACCCTCGACCCTGGTACAAATGGCCAGCACGCTAACCACTCTACCACTACACCAAGGGCTGAGAACTTAAGTCAATCTTAAAATTATATTGTTTTTCAAAAGAATAAACAACTTACTAGTTTGTCAACGTGCTGACGTGTTAGAGATTGAGAGTTACATGAGACAAGTTTACGTATAAATTGGAAATATTCAGCGTTGAATTGATTCCTATTATGCATAAATTTAATATTCTGCCTTCGTACGCTTCTCTCAATTGCTGGTGGCATTTTCATTTCACCTGGCTTCGAGTCGGCTTATTGAATAAATAAAATTAATTTTATTAAATAAAAAAATTAAATAGAAAACAAAAAAATGCTCAAGAAAATTTAACTTACATAATGATAATTCGTTGATACTTTTTATTAAAGCATTATCTTCAACATCAAGTCGAGTATAATAAAGCATATATGCATTCCACCATCTCTTTTGTCTTCGGAATGACATTCTTTTGAGCATATGATCGAATACTTCTCCCATGTAATCCCCGCCAAAACATTGTGTCTTCATTTCCTCTTCATCGTCCATTTTACATTCTGATACTTCACCATCATCAAATTTATACCATTTAGCAAATCCATCATGGTGCCTTAAATAAAATAAAATCAATATTTTAATATATATATATATATATATGTTTTATGACCATTTGCACCAAAACATCTTAGATCTTAAGCTCGCCTTGAGCCTTCCATAACTTAAAAAGCGAAATGTGGCATTTTACCTATTCAACTAATTATATATAGAAACTATTTTTTTGAAATAAATATTCCTTATTGTTGTTATTTATATGATGGAAGCACAAATAGAGATTCTTAAGACCTGATTTTCTGATTTCAAATTCAATTGTAAGATGTAAGACGAGCTTAAGATCTAAGCAGATCTATTCTCTAAGGAAAAACGTTAACTTTTAACATCTGAAATTAGCGTTAATTCATTCATTAATACATCCTTGCCCCAAATTGCTATTCTGTAAGGAGAAACTTTAACCCCAAAGCGTTAACATTTAGTCAAAAGTGTTAAAAATTAATGTCATGTCTAGGGGGTGCCTTTAATATTTTAACGCCGTATTTAATGGATAAAAATGGCGTATTTAACCTAAAAAGTAAGGTTATGATTTTGACAGCTTTGAGATAAAAGCAACATGTTAAGTCGTTGTTAAAACTTGGTTTAGAGAATAGCATTTTTTAACGCTGGTGTATCAGAGAAGCATACTAGATTGAAAATAACAAATCAAGTTAGTAACGCGCATACGCGAGAGGTTATCGAGGGGTGTAAAAACACGAACAAGCAGAAAACAGCTATCTTCATATGGATCGTTAATACCTGGTGCTAAAAAGTAAAATGTTAACGTCGCAGTTAAAACTTAGTTTAGAGAATAAAATTTTTTAACGCTGGTGTTATTACTTTACTTTTTAACACCCAATTTTTGATGTTAAATTTTAACGTCTGTTTTTAGAGAATAGACCGAAGATGTGTTGGTAAAAACTTAAAAATAAGAATAGAAAAATTAAAAAAATTACTTATGAAGAATATAAGAATAATAATGTCCTCCACTGGCTTGTCCACTATGAACCACAATGCCGGAGAGCTGATATTTGGTACAAACATCTTTTGACTTTTCGTCATAATCACAGTCAATAACTTCTCCCTCAAGTTGCGCAAGTCCAGCAACTATAATATAAAAAAATTTTTAATTTCTTCTCAATTTTTATAAAAAGAAAAGATCTTTTGATAATTACCTGTATAGGGCCCCATATCTAAATCTCGTGGAAATTCAAAGTAGTCATTGAATTTAATGGCACATACACGCTCAAAATCATATTCAAAACGTTTTAATTGTATTGCCAGAATAGGTGGCAATTTTTTGACACATAAACGTTTAACAGTGACTACTTTTTTATTACATTTTTCACAGTGATAAGCATCAGCGCCTTCAAGTAATTCTCCTTTAACGTACTGCTCAAGAGAATCAAGTAGGGTGCTATGATTTCTAATATCAACGCTGATTACGCTGAATGGTTCTTCTTTAGAATATCTATGAGGACATTCTTTGCAAATTTTTTGATCACTATACGAACCACCTAAAATTTTACTCATTATTTGTTCTTGACTTAATGCTTTAAGGGCTTCGTCAATACTTTCAACTAAGGACATAAAAAATTCCACAGCATCTTGTTGTTCACGGAGATTTACGGGCTCCCCTTGCAATTTAAAATGTTTCCATAATCCTCTAGGGACATAATATTGAAGTTTACTGAAAGCTAAATGGCCAAAGATGGCTTGAACTTGTTTTAAAATACCAATATTATACTCCTTCCGACTTTCTTCGTGACCTGCTTTTTCATCGTTGCATTCATTCTCGTTTGTTTCCAAATTATTTTCAGTTTCAAGTCTTTCTTCACCGCTGAAATCTTCGCTTAGATCGGTTGCTGCACCTTCACTAGCTAAAATACCCAAACGAATACTTTCAACCATGTATAATTGCTGAAGAACTGAATTCATATAACATGTGGCTCCTGCGTTCTTAAGGCCAACAAAACCTTTATGAGGTCGAGGACCTACTGGGGGAAGATAGTCCCATTCAGTCAGAGGTTCATCACGTTCTGAATAAAACATATCAGTAAGCATTTCAACTAAAAGTCGCATATTAGGCACACAGCCGATACAAAGTCCCACCATTAGATCATATGCTGCATTAATTGTTAATGGGGTAACACACACCGCTATCGGTTGTTCTTGAGGTAACTGGCCGGATCGTTGTAATAATAACATTAGTCTCGAAGCAGGGAAAACAAAATCTTCAACAAGTTCTTTAATAAGATTAACTCCTTTGGATTCGTCGGATCCAAGTTCATATTTTTTCTCGGAGGTCATAAAAGACAATAATTCTTTTGCAATTCCTAAATGGCCTTCTAAAACAGCTTCGTCAACTTGACTTTCACCGGTTTCTTTAACATTGGCTCTTATTCGTTTAAGCCACGTAATCTCATTGGCAAGAAGAGTTTCAGTTGTAGGCAAATGACAGCCTGACATATATGCATAATTGAGTAAACGGCACAAAAGTTGAAAATATTCATGTGAATGACGAGCATTTTCTACCACTGTTGTATTAAGGACAGTAAATAATAATGTAATACAAAATTGTAAAGGTTGTGGGGATCCTGAACACCAAGTTGACATCATCAAAAATTGTTCTGCGGCAGCAACGCGTACAGATCGATTTTTGCATAATAATAATAAATCAATAATAAATGTATGCCACATTTTATCCTTGGTTAATGCTTCGAGATTACGGGGGTTAAGAACTAAAGCTACTGAAAGCAATTCGAGAGCTTCTTTGCAGACGAGAACATCCTCTTGATCAGGTAATTTTGAACAGTCTCTAGCATGGTTACCATGTAATTGCTCAGGACTTGCATCGTGTAAGCCAAGTGAGCCAGAACTTGCTGCCCAAGCTAAGCGGATAATAGCACGAACTGTTGCCATATCAGGCAATTCCCAAGAAAGAGCTTTTTGTAATAATCGACGACACCTCTCACCCTCAGGACCAGTTATTATCTGAAAAATAAAAATAAAAATAATGGAAAAGATTCAGTATAATAAGAAAAAATGGTATTAAAAATGTACACTCACTTGATCGGCAATACTATGTGCAAGTTTGCTAGCAACACTGCGAAGCATATGCTCAGTGTTTGGATTGGGTATGCTGTGCAAGGCCTGACGTAATACAGCTACAGGGCCTCGAGAATGAGGAGTTGGTAAATCATGGCTATCCGAATTTGAGTGCTGAGGCAGAGGATCTTCTCCTACTTGTGCCATAACATGTCCGATCACCGTAAGCAGCAATTTACAGAGTTTAAGTACGGTGAGATACGCACTTCGTCGAGTAGCCGCGTCAGCTCCATTCAAAAAATTAGGTTTGGTTAAAACTTCTAATACAACATGCGCATCACCACTTCGTAAAAAGTTACTTTGAAAGTCAAAAGCTCGATCTGAAAGAGGTTCAAGAGCTGGCATCAATTGAGCATAGATCACTTCAAGATTATATAAAACTTGAGAAGACGATGGCCCAAAGAAAATGGTTTCCACAGTTAAGGGTGGATACAAGAGAGGTAATGGATCATTTGCCAGGCTTATTCCATTTGTTGAAGAAGTGGGCGAGTTTGAAGTCGGAGATACACTTCGACCACATCCAAATTCAGAATGGGCATGAATTCTAAAAAGAGTTTGAAGTTGTTCAACAATAGTAGCGTCTGCGGGAATCAATTTCAGTAAAGAACGAGCTCCTTCCCGAAGTTGAGGATATTCAAGTTTGCTTCCAAGATCTGCCAATGAAAAAAGAAATTGGGCGCATTGAGGTCTTTGTGACATTAAAACTCCTGGTAAAGAATGTTCAGCTTCTTGTCCTGATGCTGTACCGGGGGCTGAGCCGGATCCACTAGTTCCATCATAAGGATGATGAGGAGAACTAGTAGAACTATCAGAGCTGCTATCTGGTGAGCTAGGATTATTAATATTAACTTGGCATAATTTAGCAGAAAGTAACATTTTATCTCTAAGTGGAATATGTGAAAGTAATTTCCGATCATCATTTGGTTCTAAAATTTCTCCGTTTACAAATAAATCTAGTTTAACACTGGCTCCAGCTGCTTTGATTCGTCGTAAAACTTGTCGTCTTAATGAGGCCAAAGTATCATTACTATGTGTAAGAACTTCAACATCATCAACTTGCCGTCCAGGATTTGAAAAACGAACTAAAAGTGATAAATGTTTTCCTCGACAAGCTCTATTTAATGGTAAAATTTTTCTTTCTCCAGCAAACTCTCCGTCACATTCACTAATATACTCATGTAACACTTTCATGACGCGACACATTTTAATAGCTTCAGCTCGTTGCCGAGGTTCGTCTTGACTATCCAACATTGAAACTGTATCATAATGAGCCCGCAAACGATCAAGACATTCGCTGATATAAGTTTCATGAAATTCTACTAGCGATGCTTGTAATCTTGGCCCAAGATTGGTATTTACTTCTTTGAGTAATTCAATCGCACGATTGGCGATTTCGTCACCACTATTTGTTACTACTCGCCAAATATATTCAACACCAATTAAATCGACGTCATCCATTTGGAAGGCCCTTCGTTTTGCTTTAAGTTTCCCTTCTTTGGAATTCACAGCCTTGAAAAATCTTTCAAAACATCTGCAAAAAAAATTTAACAGTATATTAAAATTAAAGAAAAATTTCAAAAATCAATTAATTTAAGAAATTTTGAAAATGAAAATATATATATTTTTAACAAAGAAATTAACATATTAAGATCAGGAATAGACATTTAAGTTTATTACTTCTTGTTTTATATTGGTGCAAAGAAGAATAAGAGATGATTGTTTTGGCTGGATATATTATATGTCCTGTCAAAACGATCAACCGTAACGTTTTTTAGCTGGGCCCCCCCGCAAACATTTTTTTTTTTTTTTTTGGAATGGGTGCATAAGGTCCGAAGACCTATAATGACCAATAGTCACATGCAGCCAGGAAGAAAATAAAAACAAAAGGAGAAGCATAAAGGAGAAACTCAACTGGGGAACTGAGAAGATGTCTGTTGAGGTTAGACTTGAAAGTCTGAAGATTGTAGGTTTTGGGGAAGATAGACGCAGGGAGCTTGTTCCAATCACGGGAGGTCATGGGGACAAAGGAAGAATGAAATTGTTTTGTTCTGTTAGTCGTGATCTGAACAGCATAGGGATGCTGGGAAGATGCCTCTTGTGTTCCGTGAATATGTTGATTGGGTGGGATAATTGATTTTAATTCGGCAGAGCATTGGCCATGGTAATACCTGTAGAAGAGAGATAGTGAAGATACCTCTTCTATGATCTAGTGACTGTAGGGATGCAGTGAGGGTAGAATCACCTATCAGTCTAATTGCACGCCTCTGTATGGCTTCCAAGGAGGAGAGAGCGTCTTTGACGCCCCTCGCCAAAGGTGGGAACAATATTCAAGACACGGTCGAATTTGGGCTTTATAGAGGATTAGGAGTTGTTGGGAGGAAAAGTAACGCTTCGTTTTGAATAGGAAACCCAATTTCCTTGCGGTAGATTTAACCACAGAAGAGATGTGGTTGCTCCAGGAGAGATCAGATGTAACTGTCACTCCCAGAACAGAAAATGAATCTTTGAACTCGAGACTAGTATTGCTGTAAATAAGGGGAGGGCAAATCCTATTTTTTTGTCTAGAAATTAAACAACATTGGGTTTTTTGGGAATTGAATTTTACTTGAATGAGGTTTCCCCATTCCTCCAAGAGACCAAGATCATCATTTATCGACACAACATTTATTTCGGGCCCCATTATTAGACCATACAAAAAATATTTTTAAAATACAGTATATCCCTGAACCCTAAGGGCCCGGGCCCTCTCAAAGAGAAATTTTCATTAAATCTTTTACCGTTTTTATCGAGCCCCCAAAAGAAATTCATTGTTTTTTTCCGTTTTTATCGGATCCCTGAGGGCCCCGGGCCATCTCAAAGAGAAATTTTCATTAAATCTTTTACCGTTTTTATCGGAGCCCTCTCAAAGAAAAATTTTCATTGTTTTTTTCCGTTTTTATCGGATCCCCGAGGGCCCCGGGTCCATCTCAAAGAGAAATCTTCATCATTTTTTTTTTTTATTTAAATTTTTCCGTTTTTATCGGAGCTACAGATTTTTAACCTGGCCCGGCCCGTGGGCCCCCCCAAGGTTCGGGGCCCCTCCGCATCGCGGGGCCTGCGGGGGCGTACGTTACGCCACTGATCAACTCCCGGTCATATCTTATACAATATATTAGCTTATAGTTTTGTCATTGTTTTGCAAACCATCAAGTTTTCAAAAAAAAAAAAATGCATATAAGAGGAATAGAGAAACAAAACCAGTAGAACCAAACACATCATCTGGCGTCTTTTTATTTGGCATTTGGAGCTTTTGGATATGCTGGTTTCAATTCTCCAATCTTCTAATGCTTGGCATCCCAGTCTCTTAGAAATACAGATTATTAAAAAAAAACAAACAAGGGCAAACATACTTTATGCCACTTTCTGTTAGTAACGTAGGATCGAGTTGAAGTATGTTGTTTTCAAAAAAGTCTTTATTGATAGCAGGATCAAGATCAGGCTCCTCTCCCATAAGTTTACTAAACCAACGGAAACACGCTTCTCGATCCGATGGAAACACTGCATCCTCTGCCAAACATTTCCAAATTTGTTTTGCTTGATCGGCACAAAGCCAAAGTTGACCATCCTAAAAATGAAATGAAAAATTATAAATATCAAAGAATTAAAATATAATTTAAGTTAGTTAGAAGGGGAACAGTTTTTTAAATTTTATATTCTAAAATAGCTGGTGGCCTAATGCCAACTATATTTTTAAATAAATAAATATTCTAAGATAAAGAATATTTTAATAATTTGAAAATGATGATGGCGAAGAACCGAAACTGTCATAAACCGGTATTCAGTCTCCAATAAAATGAAATTATAATTTTCACATTAACATCTCATGTAAATGGTTCTTTGCAGGCCTGATGATGGCAATGTCATAAATGAGATAATAATGTGAAAATTATAATAAAATAAATTAATATTTCATTTTTCAATTTTATTGGCGACTATACTGGTTTAACTCCCCCCCCCCCCCCCCCGCCCCTACAAAAACCCACAAACAAAAAACAAAGTTCAACATTTAAAATAATTTCAATGCATATTTATAACATATAAAAAGGTTACAAAAAAGTCATACAACCTTATAAAGTATAGTTATATATAATATAAAAAGGTTCTAAGTTATAAGGTTGTATAAGACTTTTTTTATAACCTTTTTATATGTTATAACTATAAATTGAAATTTTCTTAAATGCTAAAATTTGCTAATAATTTGTAAATGGTTCTTTGCAGGCCTGATGATGCCAATGAGCCGAAACTTTCATAAACCGGTATACAGTCGGGGGTCATCCACATATCACGTAACGCGTTAGGAGGAGGGGTCTGGACAAAACGTTACAAATAATTGTCACATGGAGGACCTGGGGCATTCTCTAAGTGTGACATAACAATTCAAAGTTGAATTTATAAAATTTTTGTAGGAGGGTTTGTTTGTATGAGACTAACTGTGACATGGGGAGACTAGAAAATTGTCAAAAAAGGCGTTACGTAATATGTGGACGACTCCAATAAAATTGAAAAATGAAATATTAATTTATTTTATTATAACATTAACATCTAACGATCAGTAAAATTCCTTATCTTAGAATATAAAATTAAAATATAAATTTTTTCCTTTGTAGGTTCTCTATAAATATTAAAGGTTGGAAATTTGGAATGGACATATTTGTGTGTCTAATATAAAGATCGTTAAAAGGATAATGGAAGAAGAGATGAAGAATGAAAAATAAAAAAAACTACCTTTAATAAAAATCTAAGAAAGTTGAGCCTTTCTTGCACTTGTTGAATATGATTATAACGTCTATCAGGATAAAGTTCATTTGGATCAATATGGGGATTATCTGAAAAAATAAAGTTTAATAAATTCATTTTCATATTAATTGTAATTTTATTGTATATTTTACCTTTAATCAATACTCTAATTTTTTCCATATAGGAAGTCAAACTATTTGTAACTAAGATAACAAGACTATGTTGAGCTTGAAGTCGTTCGATTATTTCTTGCCTAAAAATTTTTTTTATATTAAATTAATTTCAGAAAAAAATGTGATTAGGTAATTCAGTCAAGCGATTTGTGCAGATTTTTTTGAAGGAGAGCTATATATATATATACCTTATATATATATGTATTTTTTTTTAAAGCAGCGAGATTGTACCTGTACCTATAGAAGATTTGATGTGTTCGTTGACCATGATTCATACTTGGTGAGGGTTCATATAAAAGACAAATTTCTCTTATTTGTTTGATAGCAGGCAGTGCCCATTTATCACCTGACTTTAACTCTTCTACACAATTATCAAGCCAAACTGTTTTCTGAGCATCACGTTCTTGAGAACAACTATAATCAAGAATCTTAACATGAGCAGTGAGTGCTTGATCGATTATTTCAGTAGGAACTTCATCCGAATGAGCTAAATTCCAAAAAAGAGTAAGCACCTAAAACAAATTATAAAAAGTTAAAAGGTTAATATTTTTTTTGTTTTAAAAGGCAATATTATTAACATATTTGTTTTCTTAGGGTGATTCAGTTGTATCAGACGACCCTTCGAAAAAACCCACTTAACAATTTGTTACAAAAATTAGAATATTCAAGGCTTTCTTTAGATATAATTTAATCACAACTCTTTTGCTAAGTTTCTCCAAGGTCCAGATCGAAAAATTAAAAAAAAAAATTCTTTAATTTTTTAGAACACCAATATTTTTTTTTTCCTTGGCCACCGCCCTTTGAGCATTTGACCATTACCTATGTTAACACCAATATTAACATTGATGACTATTTTTCATCCAATTTTATCAGCTCAATTGTCTTTCGTTAAAATCAGGTTTAAGTCCAAATTAGAAATATAATATATTTAGTTAAATATTTTTCGAGATCTATATATTTGAATAAGATAATAGTATTCAAAATACCTCGATTCGGACTAAACAAGTCATAGATATATTTAACAAGACTGAGTGTTTTTTTTGTTGTCGAGGTCAAACATCCCATGGTCCCCGGGAATCGAACCCAGGATCTCCAGCCTTTCCGGAGCATAGGTGTGCTGCCCATTGCCCCAGTCCACCGGACCCTCGACCTTCACCAATAAAACTCACTTCCCCTTATATGCAGTTGGTCGCGCAAGTTACTAACAAAGTGAAAAACTTTAAAGAAAAATTTTCACTTGTCCGCGGCTTTTTAAACCAGGAGTCATTCAGTATAGGAACCTCTCTGTAAACAAAACCCAATAATTTGGAGAGGTTCCCACTTTAATAATAAATAAACCAATAATCAATTGATGTAAAGGTGAAATTAGCATTGTTACATAAGATAGCGAAAGCAAAATTACAATCAAAATTTGTATATAATAATGCAAATTTTTTATGAGAATTCTGAAAATGAATTTGGTGCTTGCGCATTGGGTAAGCACTGTAAGATATAATGTGTATATAATTTGTATGTATTTTTAATTTTACTACGTATCTTATGTAACAATGTTCATTTGAGTTTTGTAGGGACCAATGATTACAGTATTATTTCATTAAAGTTTTTAATGAAAAGGAATAAAATTCAAGAAAGAATGCATACCTTGTGTGCCATTACTCCATCTTTATCATCTTCAGCGAGACGGCGAATTAATTCTAACAATTTTTCTCTTTGTTTTTTATTAGCATTGGTCCAACTAGATTGGAAACATTCAAAAAGATGATCTAATTGCTCTGGTGAAAAATCCCAGGCAAGTTTGGCTAGAAGGTCGTGCACATTTTTCACAATAGCTTCATGTTTTCCTGCTTGAGCCGCCCAAACATTATCTAAATCTTCTTGTGTTAGCGCTCTTTCCTTAATAATAAATCGTAAGATCTTTTCAAGTTTTTCTACATATTGAGGTTGATGTAACGAATCCCGAAGTACGATTTGTAAAACTTTATTTTCTTTAATCCATTTCTGTAAAAGAAAAATTCATTTATATTTATAAATTATTGAAATAAATTTCTAGTTTCAGAGTTTGAATGAATTCTGAATTTAATACGATTTAAAAAAAGTGTGATAATGGAAATGTGCAAAGGAAATAAACAAATGTTGCACAAATATATGCAAGAGGGCAAAATAATTTTTTTAGATTTAATTTTAAAATCTGACACTAACTTCAAAGAATTACTTTTTTGGAAAATATTATGATGGAGACCAATTTACCTCTAAGCCAGGTGGAAGTTTGAAAAAGAGAGAATTCTTACCACCATGCGTTCAGCAGTGAGCCATTCTTCTTCTTCAAGGCCTGTGTGTCTATGAGGATAATAAGTTACGCTTGCAATCACTTTATTCACTTCATTCAGAGCCGTCATTTTTCCATTAAAGGATGAAATTTGAAGCAATCTGTAAAAAAAGAAAGAAGTGTTGGTATTACATTGTTAAGGCAATTTTATATACTTGTTACCGATGATTATGCGGTTAACCTATCTGCCCAGGAGAGAAGAAAAATAGCTTCTGGAGTAAATCTCCCTAAGGATGCTGTTTAATGCCAAACAGAAGAGTCCCTTAAAAAACTCCTAATTCCTCCCCCGAAATGAATCCTCCAAGTTATATCCTGCGCCACTGTGTTCAGGTAAAGATTAGATAGTGAATGATGGTCTTTTTAAATCTGACATATGAATGAGAATCAATGATGAAGAAATGTAGAAAGGCCCGTGGCTCAGAGAGAAGACATTAGCTTCTCGTGCTCGGGTTCGCTTCCCGTCCCAAGCGAGAAAAATTTATTTCATTTGAATTGGGTATCAACAATTTGAAATAAATAGGGAAGGGGTCTAAATGGCTTTAAAGACCTTAAATAAATTAAAAAAGAAATGTAGAATGCCTTCTTTATTTAAAAAAGACCTTAAATAAATTTAAAAAAAGACCTTAAATACATTTAAAAAAAGACCTTAAATAAATTAAAAAAGAAATGAAGAATGCCTTCTTTATTATTAGGAGAATTTTTAATTATAGACCACATTTTTGTATTAAATATTTATTAAAAATATATAAATACTGTACAACGTTTCAACTGCTTATTCTGCAGCCGTTATCACTGACAGTTCACTTGAGTCGGAGCAAGTGCACAGTGCTTGATAACGGCTGCAGAATAAGCAGTTGAAACGTTGTACAGTATTTATATATTTTTAATAAATATTTAATACAAAAATGTGGTCTATAATTAAAAATTCTCCTAATAATAATATTTCAAACCACAAAAGCTTTAATAAACACAATGCCTTCTTTATTTAAAATTCTGGATTTCTTTAAAGCTTTTGTGTAATTATAATGGCTAAATGTATAGAAGATTGTATTATGGGCCCAAAAGTCAAATATATTAATTAATATATTTATATATGTAGATTTTTATATATAGGGAAATAATGTATTTACATTTAAAGGAATATTTATAAAATTCTATATCAAAAATAACCAAAAAATGAGATATAATTATTCAAAATTTATATAAAATATAAATATAATTTATATATATTCGCACCCCGAAGACCTGGTCAATTAATGAAATGATTTATATATATATATATATCTTATAACGATGAAATGGAAAAAGGTATGTAAGTACAGTGCCACAATTAAGTCCCCACCTGGTATCTAGAGCCTTAAGTATATGGTATATAGTGAAATAATTTTAAATTTGAAAAGGTAAAATAAAATCTTCTGTACCAGATTTTATTTTTATCTTTACGGTCATTAAAATTATTTCACTATAAACCTTATATTGATACTTAAGGCTCTAACTCCCAGGTGGGGACTTAATTGTGGCGCTCACTGTACCGGTATGTTTGTATGTATGTAAATGTTCTATAGAAATACACAATTTTCAATGAATCTTTTTCAAATTAAGTACAAATATAGTACTTGAAACGGCGAGTAACGTACTAATTAATAATTTGAATCTCTAAATGTTTCTGGGAAATTAATTATAATTAGAGAGCGGATTTTCGCGTAATAAAAATATATGCTTCATGCATTAAAAACCATCCTTTAGGCTGTAAAAACTTGATTTCATGTAAAAATCAAAAATTTGTTTTAAAATTCTAACAGTGTAGGAATTTATCTAATTAAATCGATTCTGAGATGAAGGAGTTGATTTATTATAAAATAATAAGCATTTCCATATATAAATCAAGACAGTTGTTATCTAATAATTGGGATTTTGGTTGCGATTCCACCGCTTCATGCAAAGATTACAATAAACAACTTTGTCTTCGGTAGTAAAAATCTCTGACAAGTGAGAGTGATCCTTGTCCTTATTTTTACACTTTTATTTGGGCAATTATTTATAAAGGTAAGGGGGTGTTTATTTTTTTAATTTTATATAGTCTTTTTCGGCATCGGAGGCCATCTTTATTTATTTTATTTGATTTTTGCCTTTTCAAAAGAAATATATTTTTGTCGCATGAGACGGAATGCGAACCCTTAACCCCTAGCACAAGAGGCAAAAACTCTACCACCACTTTTAAAAGGGTAGTTTTATAAATAAAATAAAAGTAAATATTTCTTAAAAAATAGTTGTGTCGAATAAATTCCAGAATTTAATGCAATAACACCTAAAACATGCATTTTCATGCAATATATGATTTGACAGATATCTTCTAAAATATGTAATTCGTATAGATACTAAATTTCACATTACTATCTATTAGAAAAAAAATGTAAGTTCTGATTATAATCAAATTTCTTCAATATCTGAATAAAAATTTAGATTTTTTTCCTTTTGACAGCTTTATGACATGATTAATAGCTATCTCAAGGCAGACCCTTTGGGCGGTCATAGACCCTAAATATACCCTTTTGGTGACCCAGACAGTTACGTCACTTGAACTCAAGATCCTTTCTTAACATCTAAACATTTGTATTACAACAAAAAATATCCTAAATTGACAAAATAATTGCCAGCCAAAGGCAGGCAATTGCTCGAAGAAGGAGAGCAAGGGGGTCCAGGGTTCGCAGCCCCCTGGCTAGGTGAAAAGTCCGCCTTCGATAAAGATTTAGTGAGTTGGGATCCAAAGTCCAGGGTTCAAAAAAATATTTCTGGGAAAAAATTAAATGGATATTTCATTCATCTAGTTTAAAAGTTTAAGAAATCGATAAATAAAAATTTTACACCTAAAATGGAAAGGTTACGGTTCAAATTTATTTTCTAGATATTTATTTAAGCCTGCTTTGTGTGAAAAATGGTAATTTGATGGCTCATCTCAGCCAAAGATTACTGTAAAATCAACCCAAAGTCTTTACCCAAAATGATGGATTTCGAAAAATCGCTTCTTAAATGAAGCCTAAGTAACTAAGATATTCATCCTAGAATGTAATATAAATTAACAATATGTTTAATGAATGTCGGATGTCAGAGGCTGCATACGTCCGAGCCAACAGAAAAACGATCGCGGTGCCTATATGACGATATACGAGTGCAAAGGGCTAATAACCAAATACAGTATTATCTTATAAAACATGAATGTGAAGAAAAACAAAAGATCAAATTTAAAAAAGAATAATAAATTCTTAAAGGAAAGAAATTTTTGAAAAGTTTTTTATAGAAATATTAAATAAAAATTAAAAATAATAGAAATTATCTAAATAGAAATTTCATCTTAATAATAGATATAAAAAGTTAATAAGAAATGATAAAAAAAACTATTAATTTTAATCTCTAGTTAATTTATAAATAAATTAAAAATAAACACCATCAAAAAAAAGTTAATTCTCAAAGTCTATAAAAAATAATAATTACCTTAATATTATTTTAAGTCGAAAAATTTCTAAATTCTTAATCATTTCTTCTTGGTTTGGTACACGAGATACTAAAAATTTCGCTGCTTTTATAATAGCAGAAATTGCATCATTTTTTGATTCATTCTTTGCTTCTTTTTTTAGTTCGTCATCAGTAAGATTGTCAAGAATTGATGGAATCATCTCCAAAATTGGCATCAAATATTTGACAATTGTATTCACGGTTAAATATTCATAACATAATCCAAATGGTCGAATTAATGCAAATATGACGGTCACAGTTAAATTTTTTCCAGATTGAAAACGTTCCAATAAAATCTGGAAGCCATTAAGGTTGCCAAATCTGTGAAAAAAGAAATTTTTTAATTAATCATTAATAGGACTAAATTTTGTGTTTTATAATCAAATAATTAAAGAAAAATCTTTTGTATAATTAGGTATGAAAATGGGAATTGGGGTAGTAATAATGGGGGAAAAAATAGTTGCTCTTCTAAATTAAAATTATAGTTTTTAGAAAATAATGATAATTTTATTAAACTCAAAAAAATAGATACGTAGGGCTTGGTAGTATAATCAGGATAGATGAAAAGGAGAAGAAAATCCGCAGCTAATTGTATTTCATTATTTTATTCCCACCACGTTGACGTTTCGATCCCGGTTGGGATCATCCTCATACATAACATCCACCTGTTCTGAGGATGATCCCAACCGGGATCGGAACGTCAACATGGAGGGAATAAAATAATGAAATACAACTAGCTGCGGATTTTCTTCTCCTTTTCACCTATCCTCAAAAAAATACTCTGTTAAAAGAACACAATCTTTATAGAAATAATCATTGCTTGCAATATGAGTAGACTGACGTCTAAACAATATGAATGTCAAAATTTTTAAAAAATTTGAGATCCGTTCCAGAATATGATAAAAATTAGATATACAAAAAAATGTTCAAAGTTTTTGAGGTGAAAAATATAGACCTGGCAATTGGCATAAAAAACAATTAGTCGGACCATATATATATATATATATAATTTATACATTTGCACCAAAACATTTTAGATCTTAAGCTCGCCTTGAGACTTCCATAACCTAAAAAGCGAAATGTCACATTTTACCTATTCAACTATTTATATATATAATATATATTTTTTTGAAATAAATATATTTTATTGTTATTATTTATGCGATGGAGACACTATTAGAGGATCTAAAGACCCGATTTACTCATTTCAAATTCAATTGTAAGATTGAATTGAATATGAAACATTGCACCAACAGGGAATCGGGTCTAGGATACTCTATTAGTGCCTCCATCGCATAAATAATAACGATAAAATATATTTATTTCAAAAAAATATATATTCTATATATAAATAGTTTAATAAGTAAAATGTCACATTTCGCTTTTTAGGTTATGGAAGGCGCAAGGCGAGCTTAAGATGTTTTCGAGTAAATGTGCATAAGATATTAACTAAAAGTAAAAATTTTGAAATATATATATATATATATATATAGGGACCATAATATATAGATTCTCGCGCAATTAGCAAACTGAGACCGCCCTAACAATAATAATACTAACATTCTCGTGTTATATATATATAAAGAAAAAGAATTAATGTTTCTTTCCTTTTATTGGCAGGTTATAAGTTAATAGTGAGCTCTTTTGTGCCAATTTTCCTCAACATAATCTTATTTAAAATATACGGTAATAGAATGAGAAGAATTGGAAGCAAAATACGTTTCATTTCACAGAATTCCTTAAAGAACTATTTTAAGCCAAGATGATTATAAAATTAGCTAAAATTGTTATTGAAATTTAAAAAAAGAATATGATGATGATTTGATGATGAATAAGTTAATAATAAAAAGGGAATAGATAAATTAAGTATGCTGGAGCGATTCAATAATGGTTAATGGAGAAAGTAAACCAGCGATTGATTTCCGCAGTAAAATAATTTATTTAATAAATAATTCGCAATACATAATGCATTCCATCTTCTGAGCCTCAAATTATGTGAGATGTGAAGCGTGCTCGAAAATTATAAAATAGGTATTGAGAAGCATATCTTATCTAGTATATAAGGTGAGGATAGATAGCTTTTGCTGAGAGCAAGCAAGTCAGTGAAAAAAAATCTATATTATAATATACGATTTATTTATATTTTATGTGTTTAAATCGAATATTATAAATCTGTATAATTTGAAGTACTGAAGATGGAATGTGTTATGGATTCCGAAATATTTGATAAATAATATTTTACTGTGGAAAGCAATCGTTGATTTGCATGAACCCTATAAAAAGGGAATATTTTGACAAGACAAAAATAAAAGATAAATCCAGACTTAATCCTATTTATATATCTAGATTTTATGACAAGAGCCATGGAGATGTAGGAAAAAAATTATCAAAGAATGATAAATAGAGTAAAACAGAGTAAAACTTACTTATTAATTAAGTCAATAAGCCACCCTCGTGTGCTACGTGCATCAGCTGGTGGCTTTGCAAATAATTCTTCTTCGTTGATCACATTTCCAGGTGAAGCTGTATCTGAAGGTTTAGCACTATTAAATGTATGAAATCTGAAATGAAAAAATTAAATAATAAGATAGGATCTTTTATTAAAAAAATTTAATAATAAAATTACTTGTTATTAGGGTTGAAGACCATTGCTAGAAGATCTAATAATGGGAACCAATCTTGTGATAATTTGACAACACAAAGTTCAACAAGTCGTTCACAATTTTGAAAGATACAATGATGGATATTATATTTCCAACTAGTTACAGCTTCATCAGTTAAGATCTTTGTAAATGAAATAGTAAGGCCTTCACGGAAGAAACGTTGACAGGCCTCGCTATGAACATCCAGGCCTTTTTTGCAGAGTTCTATCGAGGCTTGCAAAAGGCACTCAAGTTCTTGTTCAGGTAAAACTGGTACTACCCAACGAGGTGATGATATTTTCTCATCAAGCATTGCTAATTTTGCATGAGGAAAATCGGGCTCTGCGTTATTTTCAGTTGATTCATTTTCTCCGCTGTTGTTTCCGAAATCGGAATTATTTCCTGACCCCGAGATAACAGTTCCACCACTTGGGATTCCGAAAAATCCACCGACCATACCACTGGGGCTAACTCGTTCTCTAACCCCACCTGGAGGACTATTTCTACCACCGACCAAAGCAGAAGGGCTCTCCCTGCCACCTGCCATGCCAGGGGGGCCATTATTGCCTCCGATGACGACGCCTCTGCAGCTCCAGAGAGATTCAGGAAATTGTTCCTCATCTCTTTCAGACGTAGTAGGAGCCGTTGTAGTTGTTGTTGAAGTACTAGTAGACAATGTAGGATTTGTCATTGTCATAGAGGCTGTTGTGGTTGTCATTTCTATAGTAGATTCTGAACTAGTTGTTATAATAGTGGAGCTCTCAGAGCAGTCTGAAGCGGTGGCATCCAAAGGTGTAAGAACAGTAACAGTGTTATTTGAATCTATTCCACCAGGACTGGGAGTAGTTATCAACTGTTGAGGCTGTGGGAGTAAATTTACATAAATGAGAATAGGTTATGATGATTAAAGTGAACTTTGAAATTAATCAAGATAATATTTGAGAGAAGAACATGAAACAAAGAAAGAAATAATTTTTGTTTTATTTAGAATTTAATAAATTAATGGCTCGCAAGATTAACGCTGAAATAGCTATATAAAAACAAAGTAATACGCAAATTACTTCTTTCTTTGGATTTACCTCCTCTCCAATATTATGTATAAGCTCATAAACATTGTGAGGATTGTACAAATTATGAGATTTGTTAAGAGTGATGGGTGGAAGGATTACCTGAGTGCTTGTCTGAACATCAGGGGGATCAACGCTAACCCCTTGACCTCTTGTTGCTATAGTCATCTCGCAAGGACAATTATTTCTAGTCAATATTTTAACAAAGTATGCATTAAGGTTGAAAAAGTTTCTTCAATATTAAACATATAGAGGTTTCATAGAGTTAATTTACATAATCTGAAAACTGAACGAATAAATGTTAAAGATAAAGGAAAAATTTTTTTGAAAAAAAATACTACAAAAAATTGAAAATAAATTCAAATTAAGATTTTGCAATTTATTTATAAAAAAGATTTATTAAAAAATTTTCAAAATTCTTATGAGGAATATATTTTTATTGGAAAATTACAAAATACCAAGATAAAATTTGGTTGTCTTAATAAAAGTTTTAAGGATAAAATTTTTTTTTTTTACAAATAGACCTTAATCAAATCAAAGCATATAAAAATATATGAAATTACTTGGAATACTCTAGTGATTCTAATGATAAATGATTAAAAATTTATTTAAAGGGGATTAGAATAAAGATGAAATATAAATTAATTCTTAGCCGGGATACAGTACAAGATGGCGCCTAGGAGTAATGATTAGCTCTCTAGTAAAATTCTTAATACTTTACTTGCCAATTGATAATCCTAGATTAGAGGTTTCTATAAAATTTTGTGAGATTTTGATTATTTAAAAAATATAAAAATAAATGCCCACCTTTACATATTTATGGTAATAGGAACGAGTAGGTTTGACGTAAAGTTTTACACACACTGTGTAAACACGACTGCGCTCCAAACCGGTTGCAGAGAAGTGAATAACCAAGATGGTCAAGTGTCGCTCTGAAGTGAGGGGGCTTCGCTCACTTCTGTCCAGGGGACAGCTTTCATAACGTCACGTCTGTCAAATTCTGTCAAAATAAGAAAAAAAATAGACATTAATTTTCAAATGTTAATTTATAAATCATTTCTTGAATTCAATAAATTTAAGAAAGTTGATCTATGGATTTATGTCATATACATGTTTAATTATTATAGCGGATTGTTTTTTACAAATTGGATAGCTCAACAAACCATTAACCCTTTGGCAGACCCAAAAATCATAACGTCAATGTAAAATCAGGGTCATAGACAGAATTTTTTTTTTTTTTTTGAGGTGATAACCCCCGATTCCCAAATGAATAAATATTAAAGAATCTAAAATATTTTTTATAATTTCTAAATATTCAAAATTTTAACAACATAAACATGAGGGAATAATTAAATGAAATAAAAATTGCAAAATTATTTTAATTTAAAACCGTATATTTAATCAAATATATTATTAGTCTTAAATAAATTTGTTTTATTTGTTAGGTTAATAACAATAGTTATTCCTGGATGACGAAAGGGGTAGAGCAGGCTGGGGTAGAGCAAGGTTACTAGGGGTAGAGTATGATTAGAAAACTCATTCTGGTTTTCAATTTCCTAACCTTTTATTTTTTAATAGTCATAATATTATTGGCACGTTTTAATTAATAAGAGATTTATTTTTAAAAAACATGAAAACTACAATTAGTAGAATATTATATGATTTTGGCACCTCTCCTGGCAATGTCGTTGTCTTTGTCAGCGATCGGCGGGGTTGAGTCATTTTTTCATCCGGGCGCGGGAAATTATAATAAAATTTAATTGGCGAGACAAATAAAACTGTTCTGCAAAATAAATTTCTGATAACTGACATAATTCCTGCTGATTTGTATGTAAAATGACCTTCGATTTACCCCATCAGTTACAGTTTTAGGGCGAGAACGCTCTCTCCCCCCCACACTTATTTCTATCACTTTTCGCTAATTTTATGGTCATGAATTTGATTTTCAAGGATTAAAGGAATATTTTAGCATTAAAATTTCTTCTCAAGGTCTTAGTATTAAAAATCAAAGGAAATTGATAATAATAAGAATTAAAAAAAAAAAAAAATGCAGAACATGGATTTGAACTCGCTAAGTTTGGAGATGGAAAAACAAGGTTGATGGAAAAAATAATATTGTTGACCTTGACCACTACCAATAAAGCCAACTTTGATATTATAGGCTATATAAGAAACATTAAATAAAAGACGTATTAAAAAAAAATTTTTATTGCACATATGATATATAATTTTTTATTAGGTTTTATGAAGATTAATAATTTATAGGTCTAATCAAAATTTCAATAGCAAACATAGTTTTCAAATTATTCAATTGTCAAACGTACACATTGTGAATGCCTTGATGAAATTAAACAAAAACGAGAAAATGGAATTTAATAATAATCAGACACGTCAACGAAAACTTGAATGCTCGTCTTCCCCTCCTCTCCAGACGAAGGATCTCCAAAGACTGCACTGAAGATGGCCAGGCGTTAGGCTGGCCGAAATATTTGCAAATTATGGTATAAGGCGATGCCTGAAAAATTTTTGCTGTTTTATTTCTCCCGTCAAATCATCCTCTAAAACCAGTTATCTATTATCAAATAATCATTCTATTTAATTGATGAATAACTTGAGAATGTCACTGCTGAATTCGTAACTGATAACTGTAGTGAGTATATTTATGTATATTAATTATTTAATATTAATTTTGTTAATCTACCTACAATCTATGGCAACTTGTTTGTAGTATATAATTTTGACAAATAAACATATATATATATATATATCCCTGGCAATGACAGACCAGTATACCTAGATCACGATCATTAGCCGAGTAAAGTAACTTCAAACTTTAAAAAAAAAAATTAGTGGGGGGGGGGGAAAGAATATTTTTTCTCAACAGGTTATGTTAAAATATTTACGTCTATTCAAAAAACAATTCATGAGTGTTCAAATCTAATGGGACAATATTTATAACAATATTAAATTGTACTAATCAAAAAACGTCTTTTTTATAAATTTAAAATAGTTGCTTTGAATGAAACACACAAAAATATAACCTGACAAGGTGACAGTCATTTGTTGATTATTTTCAGGGAACAAAATAATTATTTTTCATTTGCTGCTACAGCGGTATTGAGATGTTGAACATCAGTACAACAGGCCCCCTAAGCCCTTTTCTTGGTTTTCTAGATCGGGGGCCACTACTTTTAGTATTGGCCCCCAATTCGAATTTTCATTTTAAAAAAATCAATTCAATGAAATTGATAAAACTTGTTTACTTGTAACCAAGGAAACTAATTAGATAAACAAGTACTCAAGTGGAATTATTTTTAAAAAAATCTATCTAATTTTCAAAAAATAACATGATTCGAAGTGTAACTCTTCCCTGTCTCCCAGGATATAATTTCAATACAAATGTAATTATAAACAACATTTTCAATTGATAGATATTCAGTAGTATTTGAAGAAGTGCCTATAGATATGGATAAAATACTGGAAGGCAGGTGCAGTCAAAATTAATCCCTCACCGGGCGATTAAGGCGAAGAAAGAAGGTGCAGTCAAAAATTAAAAGTCTGGATGCTCACAGAATACCAAGACGTTTCGGGTCAAATTTCCCATCTTTAGTTGTTAATTTTTGGATAGTTAGCTAAAGTTAAACGGGCAATACATATCATTTTCTTGTATTTACTGCCCTATGGATAAATAATGGCGATGAATACACATGGTTTAAGAGTATGAAACGTCTCGGTATTCTGTGATCACCCAGAGGCTTTTAATTTTTAATTTTTTACTGCACCTGCCTTTCAGTATATTATGGGAGATATTCTCCCATATAAGAAGGAAATAATCTTAGCAAAATGTGGACCAGGAGATTGCCAATAGGCAAAACGATTAAAAAATTTTATATCTAATTTTTACACCTGTTATTACTTAATATCCTTTAAAAATAGTTAATATACTGCAGCGATGAAGCCTGTGTGACTGTCTAAACGCCTGGAGTTTAAAGAGAAAGCAAAGATGTTTCAGCTAAAGCTTTATTATTCATCAATGATTTTTAGTTTTTTTTTCCTTCCCAAAAATATGTTTAAATTTCCTTGGCCTATTGTATATTGATGCTAATTATACGTCTAGATTAGTAAATTTAATTAATTCGAATAATTTTTTAATCTAAATGAATTTATTATTTTCTTTTAAGCTCGGGAAAACAAAATTCCACAAATCTCAAGTGTTCGAGAAATCTAATAATATCTGCCAGTTGACGGACCGAGCATTACCATGGATCGGCGGCGCTGTCAATATTCTCGATCCCCCATCCAGTTTTCCGAGTGTCTATTCTCGGAAGGAGTTCCCTGAGATGCCCGCCTGGATCACCTTCGACAAACAAGTAAATTTCTTTTTTTACTTTCTCTTACCCTATATATGAAATATTTAGAGAGATAGAAAGTATTGCGATCATGTCAAAAATTCGATGTCGAGATTTTGATGTTTTGAGGCCCCCAGGATCCAAAAAAGTGGTTTTCGCAATATTGTCTGTTTGTATCCAAAGGCCGAAGGGTACGAGAATGTTGTGTGCTGTCAGTCACACCAGATGTTTATTATTTCTTACAATTAAAATTTTCGCCTCTAAATTAAGGCACAATAATTTGCAAAATAAACATTTAGTTTAATATAGATTTTATAAATAGGTAGTGTAGAGGCTTTATAATCTTTTAAAGTTCTTTAAAAACAGTTTTTTCCATGAATGAAAATACTGTGCCAACTTTTTTATTATATGGGTATTCTAGACATCTCTAGACTACATACAATAGCTGAAATGTTGGTCTCGATCTTCTCTCTCTCGGTATATATATATATATATATATTCTTCTATCTCAATCTATTCTATATTACTTTACTTACTACTTTAGCAAACTGTAGGTTTAACGTAAGCCCAAACCAGACCGGTAGCAGTGCTTATCTGGTGCTACCTTGTGCAGGATGCTTTGGTATTCGCACGTTGACACTATTGCACAGGCAGATATTGGCCGCATTCGCTCTGGTTTGCTCCAAACTTTATTATTTATTTATTAAAGTAAATGCTTCATCTTGTGACAGCTGCAGAAGCTTTGTATTTTTTTGTAATTAGTAACTTTTTTGTATTATTATTACAAAAAAATAATATCTTTTATTTCTAATCTTATTTTTCATAATTTTTTTTTTTTACAGATTCTCCGTTTTACTGCATATTTTCAAGAAAGCCTCCAAGAAAATGCCAATGCTGCATTCCGAATACATATCGTTCATATTTTATTTTTTCTCTCCGATGGTACTCTAAAAATCATGGAACCTCGACAAGAAAACAGCGGAGCCACTCAAGGTTTGCAAATTCAGAAATATACAGTGAGCGCCACAATTAAGTCCCACCGTGGACCTAGAGCATAAGTATATGGTATAGTATAGTACCATATATAGTCCGAACCATTTTCAAAATTAAAAATTTTTCGCGAGCCGCAATTAAATTCATATTTAAAATCCGTCCGAAAAAGTTTTTGCTCAATCGGTGTGTGTTGGCCAAAACGCTCTTGGACAAAACGTTTTGTCCGAAAACGTTTTGCTCATTTGGTGTTCTATCAGCCTTAGTATGCATTACTTGCATAAACGTCACATTTATTATAGATTATAAGATTATATGTTTTAATGATATATATATATATATATTATTTTTTCAATTATTCTAAAAGCGGGGTAGATTGGATTAGGCAGGTGAAGGGCCAAACATTGGAATCGGGCTGTTGGCCACTACATGCCGGTACGTACAGGGAGAGACAAAATTAAGTCCCACCCATGAATTTTCTACTTGTGATTATTTCAATGTTTTAAAAAAAAATATTATATAGCCTACTTTTTAATTAAAATTTTCATGTTTCCAAACCTAGAAAATTTCCAATAAAGATTTTCATATTCTTTTATAAAACAATGAAATAATCACAAGTAGAAAACGCATTGGTGGGACTTAATATTGTCCCTCACTGTACATGGGCTGGTACGCTCCTCAATGCACGAGGTACAGTACAGTGAGCGCCACAATTAAGTCCCCACCTGTGAGATAGAGCCTCTGGTACACATGATTTTATTTTACCCTTTTCGGTCATTTCAATTATTTCACTTTATACTATATACTCAAGGCTCTATCTCCCAGGCGGGAGCTTAATTGAGGCGCTCACTGTACCACAGGTAAACAAACGGAGAATGTTTTTTTGAAGGCTATTGAGGGTTTTATGTCGTATTTTAAGACTTTTCCCTCAAACCTCAAATTAAAAAAAAAATCCATTTTTGCCCTTAAAATGAATTCGGATTGAAAAGATAGAAATAAGAAAATTTTATATTTTACAATTAAATGTTAATTTAAAAATATTAATAATAAAAAAATAAACGTTTTCAGGTCAACTAATCAACCGACAACGAGTACGATTGCCTCCTCCCCGAAACCAAGAGTTTTTTGATCTTCTCGACTTTAATGTTGGGCGTGAGATAGAAATGTATGGCAGAGTTTATAAAATTGTAGATTGTGATCAATTTACTCGAGTTTTTCTTAATCGATTGGGAATCGCTGTTCCTGATCCTATTGACATTCCTGATGATCCGTATATTGCTTGGAGAAAGAAGGTAGAGAACAATCCAAATCAAGATGCTAGAATATGGGAAACGGCAAATTTAGACAGACCTTTTTTCTTATTCTAAATATTAAAGTATGTATTGCCCAAACTCTAACTCTACTGAAAATATATTTTTGTTTTTCCAAGATAAAAGAAGGAATGCTGCCAAAAAATCCAATTGACAAGACTGACGCCCTCAGAAAATTTCTTGAATATGATCGTAAAGTACTACGTTTTTATGGTTACTGGGATGATCGTAATACATATAAAGGCTATCTACATGAATTGAATATTCATTATTTCCTTGCTGATGATACAATAGAAATTAAGGTAATATAAGTAGTCAAATAAGAAGAGAATATTTTTGTATTAAAAGTGAGACTTTCAGGAAGTTCTTGATGATAATTCCGGAACCGATGGAAACAGTGCATTTTTAAAAAGAGGTCCTCTTCCTAAATCTGGCCCAGGAATTCTGGAACCAGGAATGAAATCTCCCTTTACAGTTTTGAACGTTCTTACTCGTGGTAAACACATGTGGTTGATGCGCGATGCTCTTAATTGTGGTAAATATAATTGGGAAATATACAAAGTAAGTCAAATATTTTATATTTCTCTATTCGACAAATTTTAAAAATATTTTTTTCTCCAGGAATCCGATTTGGCTATCGGTGCTGTTCTTAACGTCTATGGACGAAAAATTGTCCTTACTGACATGGATCCTTTTACTAAGCATTATTACTGGTCTAAATATGGAATTGATGATTTTACTCCTCTCCCTTGGCCGGAAATCGCATCAGAAGGGAAGGAGGTTGAATTTAAACTACCTCCCTACAATGGCTATGGATCATATGAGGATAGTGCCATTAATTGTCAGTTCATTGAACTCCATGCTCCTAAGATAGATATCAAACGGTTCCTGACGAAGGATCGAGAAGGACTTGATGGAAAAATTCTTCGATTTAATGTAAATATTTAAAAAATTCAATATTATCTAAAATATCAAACACACGAAAAAAATATACGTATAAATAGAAGATAAATTATCGCGTTCGTAATTTAAGCAAATCTTGTTGAAATTTAAGTAAATTGCAAAACGAGAAAATTAAATAGCGTCCTAATTTTGATAATGGAGTTGGGAGATTAGAGAAATCAAAAGCCTTCCAGATCATATGCTGTATATATACCTACACTGTATTAGAGGATTCAAGTATTTGAAGAAGTGGCTGTAGATAAGGATATTCTACTGGAAGGCAGGTGCAGCCAAAAAATAAAATCCTCTGGATGCCTACAGAATCCCGAGACGTTTCGGGACAAATTTATTCTCCTATCATCAGTCGATTTGATTCTCAAATAGCCCAGAGTTAGTTCAAGTTAGAAGGGGTCGACATTTAATTTTTCATGTAATGCTCTTTGTGTAAATAATGGTGATGAATACAAATCAGCTTTATTAGCGAGTTATTATTTACACAAAGTGCATTACAAGAAAAATTAAATCTATCGCCCCCTTCTAACTTTAACTAACTCTGGGCTATTTGAGAATCAACGGCTGATGATGGGACAATAAATTTGATCCGAAACGTCTCGGTAGCATCCAGAGGCTTTTAGTTTTTGGCTGCACCTGCCTTAGAGGATTCAAATAAATATTTAACATAAAATTATTCTTGCAATTGTGTCTATAATAAAATATTACTTTTTCCAGGCTCGTTTATTAAATAAAAGCAAAAGCAACATAAATAGGGAAAGAAAATTCGTTATTAGCTATTTTATTTATGATAAAACTGTTTCCGTTTTTGAGGTAAGCCTTTATTATATGTTCCATTTTATTTATAAATTCATGTTAGATTCCATGATCCAGAAAGAGAAAAAGAAATTTTTTACAAAGTCATTTCTTGCTAGCTTCACCAACCTTATTGATCGAAATTTAGAGATCTACCTGAATTTTTTAGAAAATAGAGTTGTTAATCGTCTTTTCATAAGCCAGTCTTATATAATAACCTATGTATAAAATAACACTGCATATATATATAGACTGATTGACAAGCGAATTTAGAAATTTTCATCATATATATTTACATTGCTATTTTGCACAAAGGCTATTGTATAAGAATGGCTTATGAACGATTAATAACTCTATTTTCTAAAAAAAAAAACTCTTATGCAATTGAAGATGGCACAATAAAATTGGCCGGAACGTCTTGCGGCAAAGGAATTTTATTTAGTAATAGAGACTTCCAAGGGCCGGAACTAAGAGATTTTTTAGGGGGGGGGGGCAAAATTTAATTTGCCGCCCCCTCCTTAAAATTTTCTATACAAAATTCATATCATTTTACCTTTTTTTTTAGTAAATCTTTCTTCAATTGTCGCCCCCTGATAGTTGCAGCCCGGGGCACACGCACCCACTCCCCCCCCCCCCCCCTAGATCCGGCCCTGAGACTTCCTACCTGGCTGCATTTCTCTTCATTCCTCTTATTGAAAAAGGGTCTTTTTTTGCAGTTATTTCAAAACTTCTTTTAAACTAAGGGTTTGTGCTCTTAATTAAAGAGTAGAGTGGGAATAATTTAGTCTATTCTTGTATAGGGCTGACCGATTGCCATAATATTCAAAGAACAGAATGTCTTTGAATATTTTCTGAATAATTTAAATATAAAATAATTCATGTCCAGTTGACCGTTGATAACCTTGGCTTTGATGGAGGCAACTTCTATAAACGCTGTAAGATGGTTAAGCCTGGAGAAGAGTTGCTGGGTTCGGATCCTCCTGCTTATTTTCAAGAGCCCGATTTCTGGGTAGGAAATATCGTTGAATTTAATGGACACAAGTTCCTTCTTTTAGACGCTGACGAATATGCCTATCGTTACATGGAAGTAAATTGTCATGAGGTAATAAAACTTTTCAATCAAAAAAATTTAAATTTATTTATAATTATTATTATTTTTTTTTTTTTTGTTTTAGTTTGAAAAGAGTGATATAAAAAAGGTTTTGAATAAAGTTAGAGAAGCCCTTAGGCCGATTTATAAAGAATTTGTTTGTCAATATTTATGTTGTACTGCGAATAGTGAAAAGGGAATTATTTCTTATGATAAACTAAGGTAAATATAAAAAAATTAATTCTTATCTAATTAAATATTTATTTTAAAATTTCTTTTAAAGAGAAGGCCTCAAGAAAGTTTTGGGTGATAAAATAACTGAACAAGAGATGATTACAATCGCACGTTATTACAACGCTTCCTGCGTTGCTGATCGTCATTCTCGTACTAGACTCAAGTAAGATAATTAAAGAATATTTATTTAAGGGTTTTCAGGAGGCAAGCTGTTGGCATGTTTTTGCCGATAAGATAGGGGTCAAAAATTTAGCCAAAAAGCCAACTATTACGAGAATTTGCCAACAGATGACAGGATGGTAGGGCTAGCTATATTCAATCTCATGTATTTGTTAGATTTTCGTTTATCTTTTAATAATGAATAGTTTATAATATGAAGAAAATTATTATATATATCCTTTATAACAGCATAAAAATATATAAATATAGGTTTATAAGGGATCTGATAATTCCGGCTGTTAGACTAACCTGCCATCTTTTGCAAGAGTGTTTAACTATTTGGCCGTTAATTTTTAAATAAATGCGCAATTTATTTTTGACTTGGTCACCACTTTATTTAATTATTATAGGATGGATATTAATGATTTTTACCTTGTTAGATTAAAAAAAAAAAATTGTAATTAATCGTAATTTAAAAAAACTCATTTTATTATTTAAAATGCTCATGAATTGAATCATTAAAAAAAACGCATAAAAAAATACTTTAAAATGCCTCAGTAGTTTCGGACTTAAGATTCAAAGTGCTCTCCTGAAGCCCCTTAAGACTCAAAAATCCAGTGAAAAAAGCTTGAATATTTGGGTTTTAGATCTGTCATTCAAACTGAACTTCGCCGGTTCCTCTTTCATGATATGGATAGATTGCATGAATCGATTCGTTCTCTAGATCCACATTGCACGGGTTTTGTTCCTCGTGATGGTTTGTATCGGCTTATTCGAGCAGCTAATGTTCCCATTGACAAAGTTCTTATAAATGCATTACTTGACAAGTGAGTATCTTGGATATCAATTGCTTTTAAACGATTTTAATATATTATTTTCTTTTTGTAATTAGATTAAAGAAAAATGATAAATGTGAAATTGAATATGCGGATTTAATGGAATTCTTTGATTACCGTAAATGTACGGTTTCACTAGCTAAGCCTGTAAATATAAAGGTGAGTGCATTTTTTGAAGCGCTATTACGTTTTTATTTGTTTGCATACTAATTAATTTAATTATTTTTTTAGTATGAATTTTCTTTTTCATCTGAACGACCTGAAAATACAATTAAAAACATTGACTATGAAGCTCTATTAAAAGCTCTTGATTTAGAGAAAACTGTCACAGAACAAAGTACTTAATTTTGGACAAGAATTGAAAAAAATATTAATAAAACAAAACCAGAACCTATTTAACAAAATGAAATCTTTTTAAATTTATTTCCAAATAAACATTTTGAAAACATTACTATTGTATTATTATACTTCCAAGTTTGTATTATTGAGAATATCATATTTTTGCGATTAATTAATTTATGTATGTAAATTTTGAAGTTCTTGACGAAGTTCACATGTTGCTTTTTCTAGCTTATCGAGTTCTTTGTTAAGCGCAATGAGCTGGTTGTCACTATTGAAAGGATCATTTCTTTGTTCTTCAATAACACTTCTGACAAGCCGATTCAATGAGTCGCTTGCAAGGCCGTTTTCTTCACATTCTGGCAAAACAATACCAAATCGATAACATTGCTGCTGTAATTCTTTAGAAAGATTTTCCAATTCATTTTTCAAGTTAATATTTTGAGCCCGGTAACGAGATATCTCTTCTTGAAGTTTTGCATTATGCTAAAATTTAAAAAATGTAAAATTGTCAATGGATGCAAATTTTGACTCCTTTTTAAATTGAAATAAATAATGGATTGTTATTTATATTCAAAAGAAAAATGGTCTAGTTTTCACTTACATACAATTTTGGGGCAATTTTAAAACGATTAGTAAGTTCCCTCATTTCTTTTTCAAAATTGTTTCTGAAAGTGAAATAAATCATTAAGTAACTATTTTATTAATATTTAAAAGATTCTAAAACTTACAGTTCTTCATTTTGCATATTCCGTTGTATTGCAATCTCATTATGAAGTAAACGTGTTGCATTTCTTCGAGCAGTTATGCATTGTTCCAAATTTCTCGCCTCTTTTTGTAGTTCAGAAATAGCGGTTTCCTCGAGTAATAATTCACCATTTTGACTGTCACTTTTTACGGAATCTTCACTCAAACTTCGACAAAGATTTTCATATTCTTCCTCAAGAGAATCGCGTTTTTGTCTTAATTCGCTTACTGTGGTATACTAAAAAAAATAAAAATAAATTTCGGCTCATTTAAAAAGTTTTTTTTTTAATAAGTCGAAAGATGAAAAAAATTAAATATTTTTCTCCTGTCTGGTGGTCATTTTTCCTTAAGAAGGGGTTTTTTAATTACTTCTCTTTATTTAGGCTACCGCAGAGGGATTTTTTTACTTGGATACAAATCCCTAAACAAAACCTTATTGATCCTCTCAAAGACGATTTGACTGGAGAAATAAATTTTTCGATAAAAATGTTTATACAATCTGTTCATCAATGTTTCGGTTGAGGATAACATAGTGTTCATGGGCGTAACTAGAGAATTTGGCTGGGGGGTCCATGGGACCAGCCATCCTCGTTGGGGGGGGGGAGCATGGGACCAGCTATCCCTTGGGGGCCTGCAAAGCCCCATATTTTCTCAATTTTTCTTTGGCAGGGAGCTTCTGGGGGGCGCCCCCCCCCCCCCGGCACCCTCCTAGTTTCACCCATGATAGTGTTAGAATTATTACATCTATTTGACCACTGGTTGCCTGAAAACCTTATTGAGAAATATCCTTCCTAGCCAAGGGCGTCCGCAGGAGTTTTTGCAGGGGGGCATGTCACTTCCAGATAAGTTAAAAAAAACGTACTTTGGTATTAATAATAATGTTATACATCTCTTAGTATTTAAAGGTTTCTCACCGCGGCAAGGTGGATGTATACTGAGAAAGGTTTTTTTGTATATTTTTTGTTTTATACATTTTTTTGTATCATTTTAATTTTCCAGGGGGGGGGGGCAAGTGCCTGGTTGCCCCCCCCCCCCATGTTCCTAGCCATCGAGAAAATACACTTTAAATCAATTTACTTCTGAAAGTTATCAACTATTCCAATTTTATATTTCCCTCTATCTGAAGAGCAATAATGTTGGTTTAAATACATTTGAATTTATTATATATTTATGGACTTTTTTTCCAATTAAACGAAGAGTTGATTAAGAGGGAAATTTTAAAAACTATTGTACAAGTTCGTAGTCTAATTTATTAAAACGAAGCTTTCGAGACATTACAAGAAGAGACCTCAAAATACTTCCATCATAATTTACTGAATTTTCTTTATTAAAAATTAATTTTAATATATAATCTTCATTTGTATTGGCAACTATCTATGTTGTTTTTGAGATCATTTAATTAAAAGATAAAGGCTTTAGAACGTACTCCAATTTTAGTATGGCAGTGCAATGCTCCTTCTAATTTATATCATCTATGGTAATCTCTGGCAAGATGATGGCGCCATCCTGCCATCCTTTTCCCTCCACATTTTACCTCCATATCAGCTCCATATATTTAGTGGGCTAGTAACCTTGATTTAGTGCTTAGATTCATGAATACAAATAATTAATAAAAGTTGAATATTTAAAAGACAAATTTCTCTTCTGACGTGTGATATGAAATAGTGGTCATTCTATCGATATTGTGTCAATCATCAAATTTAATAAGAAGATTATTAAATAATATGCGAAAAATCTTAACATCAGAAACAAGAATGACGTTAAATCAAGTATGTAAAATTCTATTCTATTCTATTCTATATATATTCTATATTTATAATTCATTTCTTGGGAAAAATTTGTAAAATTTGGCCAAAATACTTTGCTATTGAAGCTAAAAATTTAAAAATTAGAATCATTTAAAATTTAATCCTTTTACTTTTTTTTTTAAGTTTATAAATTACAATTAATATATTGTTTAAATTATTAATATAATGATAATTACTAACCCCTTCAATTATTCCATTTGAAATCCTTTCCATATTTTTGCTCATTTTAAAGTTGATAATTGAACTGGAAACAAAAAAAAAAGATCAATTCAAAATTAATAACAACAATAAAACTATTACGTAATATTATTTCTAATCTAATAATTTTGCCGATGGCCAAACCCTAAAGGCCGGAACAATAAATAAAAAAAAATCTAATTAAATATTTTATCTGGTTGAAATTTTTTAAATATACCTTTTATTTTTATTTTTATAGTGGATTATAATTTTAATAATTAGAAAGATATTTCTAAATTTTTTTTTTCCAAAGAATAAAAAACTTACTCATAGTTTTTAGTATTCTTTGATTATTTTTGGATGGATGTTTTAAGTGTTTTTAGGTCTATTTCATTTCTATAAAATTAATTTTTAATAATTTAAAATATTAACAAAAATTAATAATAGAATGTTCATAAAAAAAAGCATTTTCAAATAAAAAGTCATTACCTATAGTCTATCTAACAGAAAATATTAAATATAGCTATACGTACAGTGAGGGACAATATTAAGTCCCACCCATGTATTTTCTACTTGTGATTATTTCATTGTTTTTTTAAAAGAAAATGAAAATCTTTATTGGAAATTTTCTAGGCTTGGACCATGAAAGTTTCCAATAAAAAAAATTTATAATATTTTTTTTTTTTAAACAAAGAAATAATCACAAGTAGAAAACGGGTGGGACTTAATACTGTCCCTCACTGTACATGTATGTAACATCATTATACTGTATATTTAAACAATGAACTTTTTAAGGCCCAATAGGATCACTTTTGAAATGGGTCTTAAACCAAGCTAAATACTGCCCAAATATTTGTAAAGATAGCGAAACGGCAGTGGCGCATTCAAGGTGAGGAGCAGGGACGGAATGATTAATACAATTTTGTCGGTGGGGACGGTTTTTTTTAAAGATCTTTTTCGACATCTATGGCCATTTAGAACCCGACCCTATTATTTAAATTGATTAGTAGCCAATTCAATTTAAATAAATTTTTGTTGCATGCGACTGGATGCGATTTTCGGTGGGAGCCGTTGTTTGGAAGATTCAATTTACAGGAGGGCTTTTCTGGGGATGAAAATTTTTTAAATAATATCATCAAATACTACTAACACCGTTAAGGTGATTTGTGACTTGAATTGTTAGTTTAAAATAATTGTAAAAATATATTTTAGACAAAAAATCATAATTTCTTTAGATGACTAGTTTTTAAAACTTTTTCAATTTTTTTCTTGGAGGGGGCCGTTCCTAACCAAAAGAAACCCCATGTGGATATGACTATTGGTCGTCAGAGCTTTCACTAGTACAAAAAGTTCTAAAAGTACTCAGCATCAAAATAGGAAACACACAAAAACTAAATGAAATTAGCAAGTGCGAATTTAGGCATTTGCCGCCTCTAGGCAGTGGACTCATGCAACCCCCTCCCCTTCAACCACCCCAACACTGAGAAATACCCTAACACGCCAGTGGACTTCTGATTACCTATACCTTTTCAACATCAAATACTTTTCTATTTAAAAAAAAAAAATTATAGGTACCTATGTAAATAAAGTTTTTTTTTTTACAAATTTTTCCGCCCTAGGGGCGTGCCTAGTTCGCCTCTTCGTAAATACGGCCCTGGGAATTAGTTATTAAGAAACATTTGAAAAGTGAACATATTCAATCAAAGGTATCCAAGAAATTAACAAATTCTATTTAACTTCATTATTATTATGCATAATTTATAAATATATTCGTATTTCACATTCCCCCCCCCTCTAAGAAACAAGAATTACCATTATTAGTGGGGAATATATGGTTAGGCCCGTGATGCCAGGGCCAGGGTTTAGACTCAAAGAGACTTTAAAGAATTTTAAAATCACTTTGGCTTACAAATTAGTTACAATGACAGCAGGAAGGGAGGGGGCGGCATATTATAATATTAGTAAGGAGGGGGTGGCAAATTAAAGTTTGCCCCTCCTAACAAAGCTCCTAGTTCCGGCCCTGATTTTACCGAACGGTGATGTTCCACACACTGGTTCTTCGGGGCCACCCATCTGAGGTTCCGCCCTACATGGCATTGATTCATTGCAACGATCTTAATGGAAGTAGTTTGTTACTAAAGATGAGATGAACCCTCCTGAAACCCCTGAACTGTTTAGTCTCTGAACAACACCTCAATAATATTGAAAATTACCTATTATTATTACCAGTTGCGGTTCTAGGTTTTTTTTTTTTTTTGGGGGGGGGAGGGCACTGAAATTTTTTTTGAGATATCTTGGGGTGGGGAAGAGGGCCGGAAATTTGAATCTTTAAAAAAGCAATTTAGAATAAATTAAAAAAATAAAATGTATAAAAACAGATCTTACTAAATTGATTTCTTTAAGAACGCTAAATATCTAGTGTAAGTTAAAGTCTTCTGGGGGGGGGGCTATAAGCCCCATAGCCCCTCCCCCCTCTTTGGGCCGCTACTGATTATTACTACTGCCCTACTAGAAAGTTTTTGCCACAAATTCAAGGAACGCGCTTTGAGAACCGCTGGCCTAGAGGACTGGCAACCAATGATTCACTACCGTTCCACAGTTGCCTAAGCATCAGGGGCTCTCGTAACTCGTATTTCATTTTTTTACTTTTTTATTCTTTAAATGTTTTTATTAAAAAATTATCCTTTTTCTCTTAACATTGGCTGCGCCATCTACCTTTTCAAATATTTATAATGTATTTTTCACCTCAATGGAAAGTGTTTATTTTAAATAAAATATAGTGATGAAACTATTTTGGTTCTAAATTAGTTTGTTTTACTTTAGGGGTGGTTCGAAGGATCGGTGCTACCTATCAGTTATTTTCTAGTCTTTCAAAAAAAAGGTTATTTGATCTAGTTTTGAAATAGTTCTATTATAATTTAAATAGCACCATATATTCCTTACCTAATCATATATTTGTTAATAAAAAAAAAAGGCTACCAGAACCGGAATTGAGAAAATCCTCTAAGGAGTAGGCGGGGTTCTAGCCTCCCACGCATTTCTCTCTTACAAATTCTGATAAGAAGTTAATGGCCCCCTTCGATGTTTTGACTCTCGACCTCAACATTGGCCTTATCTTACATCTCGGAGACATTTATCTTCAGGATAACCATGACTAATTTTCATTAAAACAACACCAATTAACATTGATTATCTTGTATTTATTTATTGTTATTTAAAAATGAATTATTCTTATTTGGATGAATTATTCTTATTTGGATAGATCAAAAAATAAGAATTGATTAATTTTTTATAAGAGAGGGTTTTTTTTAATAAATTCTAATAGAAACGCTTCTTTCGTACTTTTTTCAAAAGAAAGCATCCTTATTAAACCAGGGGTTTATAAATTGCAACTATTTATTATATTTTATTGGTAATTCACTACCTTTGAGCCGAATATAATTTAATATTTTTTTTCGGCAACTTAGGCCATATAGACTTTAACGATACACATTATTTAGATAGATTTAATCAGTAGATACATTGTTTTAGAGCAGCGGTTCCCAACCCGTGGGCCCCGGGCTGATCGGAACTGGGCCGCAGACGTCTAAGGAAAGATAAAAATTATATAGATATTTACAGAGGCGTATATAGAAATTTTTCGGGGGGGGGGGGCTGAACTCAAAAATTTTTTTGCGGAATATTTTTCTTTTGCGGAATCAAAGTTTTCCACCCTACAGATAAATTTGTTGCGCTGATGTCTGTATATCCCTTTATATGTATATGTGTTTGGGAAATTTCGGGGGGGGGGGCCCGGGCCCCCTCGGCCCCCCACTTATATACGCCCTTGGATATTTATATACACTAGGTCTCATCGGCCTCATCGTTTTTCATCAAAAAAGGTTGGGAACCGCTGTATTAGAGGATCCAAGCACATTTATTTATACCATTTGGTATTCAAATAATTTAAATAAATTTATTAAAGCTTTTGTGATTTGAATTATTATTATTATTATTATTAGGGAATTTTTAATTAAAGACCACATTTTTGTTATTAATTATTTATTAAAAAAATAAATACTGTACAACTTTTCGACTGCTTATTCTGCGAGTGTACAGAACTTGATAACGATTGTAGAATAAGCAACCGAAACGTTGTACAGTATCTATATTTTTAATAAATAATTAATACAAAAATGTGGTCTATAATTAAAAATTCCCCTAATAATAATTTAAATAAATATTCATCAGTTTTCTTTGGATCCGAACACGGGCCACGTGGCTTTAAGAATATCAATATTGACATTTGTCAGCACCTCTAGCCTCTCGGTCACTAAATAAATTATTTTGGAGGGAAAGCGATGTAGGTTTTACGTTAAACATATAAGAAAAATTATCTTTATTATTATGTAGTTAAATAATAACTGGTTCTCAAATTGCTATCTTACCTTCGAAGCATTGAAATTTATTTTCAAATAGAATAATTAAATTATACACTATTCAATCAGTAGCTCTGAATTAAATTAATAAAAATAAACTACAAAAGAATTTTATATGGTTGTATACCTATATTCATATTTTTGTCATTAAATATAATCTTGTTTTTACACAAAAAATTTTTTACATCACTGTTTTAATATAAGGAATAGGAGAATATAAGATATATTAAATAGGAGTATATTTTGTTTAGAGTGCGTGCGTAAGCGCGGCTGATAAGGCAGCGGGGATGGCGGCGACGATGAAGGCGGCGACGGCCGAAGCAACGACGGCGCTGGGCGCTGGCTACGAGACCTGTCAGTCGATGCCGACGATTCTCTGGCGATGTCATCCAACTACTCTTGAGTGCCGGTGAGTCCCAATCTCCGATCGCCTTAATAGTAAATCATTCACTTCCTAAGACACTTGTGCCACACTAATATTTTCACTCGTCATTGTTGAAAATTGCTTATTTTTTTTTTAACTGTCCTCGGAAGTGGGTGAATTCATTCATCGAAGGATCGGTGCTGTCTTTCCTGCCTTTAATAAAAATTATAGATTATTAATATTTATGAATAAATAATTGACGAGAAAAAGAGGATGAGAAGGTTTAAAGATAAAATACTTCTCATACTCGTTAAAGTAAATGAGATTAAGTTAGACTGTTATTTATATTTATATTCACGCTCAAATATTAATATATACCTGCCTATGCTTGGTCAATTTTATCAAAATATTAATATTTATTTAGTTTACAATGAAAAATGTATACAATAGAATTTAGATCATAGAAGGTGATTTCAGGTGTGTGAGGTAAATCAAGTGTAGATCTTAGAAAATTTGAATTTTTTTACTTTAAAATTTGTAATTTGAAATAATGATAAGACGCGGCATTTTTTTGTATGAGTGAAATGGATGTGAAGCGTTGCCTCCCTCAAATAATTTCATATATTTTCCCATAAAATAATTTATTAAAAATTAGATCAAATAATAGGGCTGGTTAGTAGTAGCTAGTAGGGAAACGGATGTGACACATAAGGAAAAAATATGATAACAAACTATAGGCCTATACCAAATTTCCACAAAGAGTGTTTTCATTTAATCCTTTAATTTATATTTATTTAAATTAAAATTAAAAAATCTGGTGTAGCTGTCGCACAGCAAACACCTTCTATCACTTTCGGTAATATTTTATGGATTGGGGGGGGGGGATTAAATATTGTGCGATTAAATATTTTTAAGGGAAGCGTGGTAACATAAGTTTGGAAACCACTGCCTTAGGCTGAACGCCCACCAATTGAGCAAAACGTTTTCGGACAAAACGTTTTGTCCAAGGGCAAAACGTTTTGCTCAATGCCAATGCACACCGATTGAGCAAAAAGCTCAATGGCAAAACATTTTGTTCAATGATGTCGATTCATGTCCAATTGTGTTTTGCCTCTTCGGTGTGCTTAGACCTATAGAAAAAAGGCATTGAAAAAACAGTTTTAGGCAAGATCAGTCAAAAACGTTTTGTTCGAAAACTTTTTTTTTTATTTTGTCAGCCTTAGAGTTTCTTAATTCTCGTTTGGCACTCTTTGAGATTTCAATATAAATCACCCATGATTTTGTCATTCACATTAATATAAAAAATCTGGTGTGACTGGTCGTACAGCTCTTACTCTCTTACCTTCGGTAATCGAAAGTTGTGTTCTATTCTTGTCACACCAGATTTTTTTGTGTCGACATATATTTAGTTTCCGATAGTACGGTACATTCGAAATATTTTTTTATTTTTTTATTTTAAAAAGCATTCACACTTTTTTCTCATTCACACTCACATTCACACAGTCTTTTCGGCAACTTAGGCCATTTAAGACTTTGACGATAACCGTTATATTAATAATATATATATTTGGGGTCCAGGCATTTCTATTTAAGTCATTTGGTATCCAAATGCCTTAAATAAAATCATCGGACTGCCTGGGGTCCGAACCCGCGACGTTCGGTATACAGTAGAAGGTAGGCAAGCTACCAACTACTCCAAGCCCCGTGGGCCATTCGAGAGATGTAAATAAGGGGAAATATTTATATTTCGTTACCATGGCAACCATTTCTCCTATCTTTCCTATGAAGTTCAAGTGTAAAGTGGTCTTCAGAAGATTTCAATGGCAAAATGAGAATATACATTTTAAAGAACATCTAAAAAATAATTTATTTTTGAATTTTAATCAAAATCGTTGGAGCGAATTTTGAGAAAATCAAAAAAAAAAAAACTGAAAAAGTTCATCAGTTCATACTCTGACCGATTTTGTTCAAAAGCTTCGTTTACGTCCCAGGGGGTACCTAACTTAAATATAAAATTTCAACCTCCTAGCTTCTTTCGTTCTTGAGATATATACTTACACACAGACACACAAACCGACAATGTCGCGAAAACCACTTTTTTGGATTCAGGAGACCTCAAAACGTGTATATCCATCAAAATCTTGATATCGAATTTTTGATATGAATCCAATAATGTAAGAGAAAGTAATATAATAAAATTGTGAAAAAAAATTAATATATATGGAGAATGAATATATAAATATAATTTTAGCTTATTTGGCAAAGTTTTTTTATATTTCTTCTTCTTGAATTTTAAATGATTAAAACAGGAAATGGTGGTTTAATATTTTCTTAATTTTTATTTAGTGTCATAATGCTTTAATATATTTGCATAAATTTTCATAGATTTATATTTTGGAATATGTATTGGGATCTTTAGCATTTCAATACGCTACCTGGTGGCTTAAAGTCGAACTAGCGATTGTAGGATAAACCTTCATACGTTTAACGTGATATAAGGGACAAGAACATTTAAACATCTGATATAATTGCATTATTTAAAAAAAAGTTATAACCCACGAGTAAACATTATTGTTAGATTAATAAATAATACATACATACACTAATATATTCACAAATATGAAATTTTCTCCTTATAAAAATAAAAGCAATGTGTATCTACTTTGTGTTTATGGGTGCAAAAGTCATGCATCTAAGCATTAAACAGTTCGATTTCATTCTTTTCCAAAAAAAGACAGTATAGTGAAAATTATAAATAATTTTATTGTAGAAGAATCAATCTATCAGATTTAGAAGCCTTCTTTTAATTTTTGCCTCTATCTTTTTCTTGTTTTCTCCAAAACAATTGTGCTCGAGCAAAGGCCTCTCATATCGTATTTTTTTAAGAGCTGATTTATGTGGTGCACTCCAAAACATTTTTTGTCTGTACACGAGATATTTTTTGAATCTTCTAAATTATTTTTGTAAGTACAAAAAAAAATTATTAATTTTATATTTAATTACCGGTATTAATTTTTTAGTTAATTTATCATTTAATTATCTTGTATTTATTAATTCAATAAAATATTTCAAACACTTTTTGGCTAACATCATTTCAGATATCATAAATAGCGGTTACAGAATAAAAGTACAGCCCCAAATGTGCTTGCAGGTACTTCCTAATCCAGCCTTATACGAGCATCCATCCCAATTGTTATTATTATTATAAAATTTGATCATTTATTTCATGAAATTCTTCTCGTAAACTTGTTGTTTGTAAACAGAAAGCAAGAATTTGGTCTGTCATTGAAACTGTCATTACTATTACTCACTTTAAAACATGACCAGGATCAATAATATTGTCTCCACAAATAAAATTTCTATTAGTAAGTGTGGCAGAAGAAAACCTACAAATTTCCTGTACCGTCACACCCATTTTTTATTTTTAATTAAACTTTTGTCTCATAAAACACGTGTACTTGCGTATCAGCTCAGCCATTCAATCCTACAATGGCTAGTTCATTTTTTGCCACCAGGTGAAGCCACCCTCTCCCATAGATCCCAATAATTATATAAACTATTTTATTTTCTCAAAATAAATAGATTAATTCCACCCTCCTGAATCACAAGGCCTAGGACTCCCGTTGATATTTCATTTCAATTCTTAACGTTTATTATTTCTATAGCAGCTACATAGACATAAACATAGAAAGATATTTCGTCGTTATTAAAGCCACCCTCCCTTTAAAAGCTCGCTTGCAAAAAAATATTCTATTAGTTTTTTTCTGTCAATAATCGTTTAGTTGAATTTTGAAAATAAAAATAGTATAAGTAACCAAAGGGCTATTAATGACAATGATGCATTGGAAATCGGAATTAGAGATTAAAGTTAAATCCTAAGGTAGTTTAGAGTTTAAATTTAATATTGAAAAATATCACTCTCTCGTGTGTATTTAGTAAGATAACTCAAAAATTGTTTGCCTATCTCGCGATTAATATAAAAAATTTTAGCAGAACAACATTTGGCTTTTGAAATTCATCCTCTTCTTCTGGGCTTTAATGGCCTGATTTCACAGTTCTAAACAAATATTGGTAATTTAGCACTGATGTAGCAGCGGATGTTGTAATCCTTGTCTGTTAATTAAATAGAATGCATATCATTAAATAAATACAAGGATAAAAAATGGATTTTATAAATTCAATAGTAAAATCTCGACTTAACGGAAACTCATACTAAGATATAAGATATTCGCTGTATGACTATAATTAATTTTTACTTTCTCTTACCTATATCTAATATATAGAGAGAAAGAATTGCATTCATGTCAAAAATTCAATGTCGAGATTTTGCTGGAAATACACGTTTTGAGGCTCCAAAAAAAGTGGTTTCCTTAGTCCTCAGGTCTGTCAGTGTGTGTGTGGTCAAAATAAAGCAAGAAAGAAATCAGATAAGAGGTTTATATTTTTATTTAAAATCCGCTGTGACGCGAAAATAAACTTTTAATTAAAATAGGCTTAAGAATAGTACTTTACTGACTTTTAGAGTTTTTTCAATTTTCTCAAAATTCGCTCTAACGATTGTGAGTGAGATTAAAATTTATAGATCAATTATTTTTTAGAGGCTCTTTAAAATGTAATATATTCGCATTTTGTTTGAAGCACTTTTTACTCTTGTACCTTATAGGAAAGATAGGAGAAATAGTTGCCATTGAGGCAAAATATAAGTATTTCTCTATGTTTATAAATTTAATATGCCCCTGGGCAGAGTTCTTGCTTCTTGTCATAAATCAAGGGTTTGTCTCATGCGACAAAATTTATTTCAATTGAATTGGTTACCAATCAATTGAATGAAATAGAGACGGGTTCCAAATAGCCTCCAATGCCGAAAAAAAACCTTAAAAAAAATTATATCTTGAACTCTAATTTACAAACGGAAACTATATGAATTTATATGTCAAAAAAAAAAATCTTGTGTGATTGCATAGAACACAACTTCCGATTTTAGAAGGTGAGAGAATGTTGTGTGAAATTGAAATAATCTGAAAAAGTACATCAGTAAAATACTAATACTTTTTATCCGATTTTATTCAAGACAGTGTCTGTGGGGTGATCTAACTTAACAGTAAATATAAATTGCAGCCTCAGCTTTTTTTTTCGTCGAGATATTTTGTACACCATTATTGCGGGACCGTTTTTTTTTTTTTTTTTTTTTGTGACAAACGTCTATTTCCATTAAAATATCGACATCCCATTTTTAACACGTTCGCAATACTATCTATTACATATATGGGTAAAAGTAAAAATATAGAAAAAATCGGTTGAAAAAATTACAAAAATATAATTAAATAGAATTTCTGATACCAGAGCATTATCTCCCTTCTCACATTGCTCTTTAAATACGTAGATAATTATCTAAAAATATAACCAAGATATGAAAGACTATCAAGAAAAGATGAGAAATCTTTTAATTGAAATATTCATTATTTTATGATGTGTTAATGACGTTTTAAAAGAACAAATATTTAACTTATTAGTCTGCTTATTATCATGCCATTTATTTACTTGTTGCACAGACGGCGTTCGGCGATCTATCCTCTAAAGGGATTCTGACCCTTTACAACTCTTTGAACATTAAGTTAAACTCTTTGATTTCCATAACATATCCAATATTATCTATTATATTCCTGCCTTTTTACTTTCTCTTACCTATGCAATCATTAGTGTCAGATCTGACACGTTGTGGTTACTCTGAAGAGTAACTTTCATGGGAATAATACTGAGGTGGGTTCCCGTTTCCTTCCTCAGGAGGACGCATCTCAAATAGAGTTGGATAATTTGTTGCCATGAGGTGGATTTGAACTCGAGTTGTCTTCAACTCAGGATTATAACGCTTTATCCCCTAGGTTAATCGCCTCCTCCTTCTCTTACCTATATATGTATATTTTCATTTTGTTCTAGTTCATTTTGCAAAATTAATTAAAAAACATTCCTCCCACCCCACTATTGGCCTTTAGATCTAATTGACAGACACTTCTACCGGAGCCAGTGGCGTAGCGAGGGGGGGGGACAAGGGGGGTCATCAAGCCCCGGGCGCTACTCAAAGGGGCTCCAAATGGTCATCAAAACAAAAAATTGCTGGATAATTTTTATTTTTATTATATTGATTTCTGGAAAATATGATATTAAATTTAGTGCCAGTGTAATATAATAATTTTGTATATTTTACATATAATATTATAAGGTTTTTGAATGGTGGGGGGGGGGGGCGCTAAAAAGGTATTGTGCCCCGGGCGCGAGTTAAGCTCGCTACGCCACTGACCGGAGCTTAAAAAAGTGACATTTCTTATATTAGATAGCCTTTCCATTATCAAGTCAGGTTGTTTGATGGCCGCTTTTTCTCCCCATTGGTCTTATCAAATTATGAATGTCCACCTTAATTAGAGAATTTATAAAATATGTTTATTTTTCATATTGGATTTTATTTGTGTTACTTTTATCAATAATTTATATACAGGTTAGGAATTTACTTGGTAGGAAAAAAATAAAAATCTTTAAAAACACACCAGGATGGGATAAATTAATTTTATCTTTATCTGAATTTTATTTGTCTCATGTGGATTTTTAAATTACCTCTCTCTTTATTTATATAATTTACCTTTATGCACGTGACCTTTGCGTGGCTCCCTGATTCTAATTAGATTAACATGCGGCTTCTAACAAAAGACGAAAACCCAATGAAAAATTTTAAATTTTCTTAAATAATTTATTATTAAAATTTTAAAGGAGACGTAGGAATTTTTTTCTCAATTGCCTTAAAGAATTCATTGGTGTCAACAAATAAAACATCTCTCATATTCGTATTTATTTATCAAATATTTATATTTTACAAGACATTGCCTATTTGCTAGTGTAGTTTTGTGTTGACAAAGAATGAATTCCAAGCCCTAGTTAGGCTGGAGATCCCGGATTCGACTCCCTGGGTCTAGAGGTCCACGCACAAATAACATAAAATTGTTATGTTGGTATCGAATGGGTTTATTAAATTCTAATATTTGATTCGAAAACTATTTAACGGAATACTAATTTTTATTCTATTTAATTAATTTAAATCTATATTCTCTTTAAGTTCTCTTTGAATATTAGCTCGTTTTAGGAGTCTAATTTCATTATTATTATTATTATTATTTAAACTAATTTTAGAGTGTATATTATTTTTTCCCCGTTGGTTATTCTTCCATCTGCTCGGGTGTCAGTTGGCCTTTGGCCGCGTTTATTAAATGAGAATTAGGCCCGTGCCCTCATCCTACGCTAGCTGGCCTCCAACAGGTCAGAGAGATCATTGCCAGCACATCTTGTTGGCCACATCACTTTCTGCCACTTTCCATTTTGTTTATTTATTTAATATTTTTTTTTTACTGCAACTTTCAACCCTCTTCAACAAATAAATAAACTCCCTTTCCAAAAATGAATATATATCACTTCATTCATGATGAATGAATAATTTTGTTACATTTAAGAAAAGGAAAAGAGAGATCACGAATATTGTAAGCGCTTTAATGAGTTCTATAGTAGTAGTAAATAGAAACAGACAAAAAATGTCCATCGTGGATTTATATACCCGTAAGTGTAGATTTATACACTTATAAACTATACAGGTAGTGTACGATTATAAACAATCAATGATATGTTTTTATAATCTTTTTAGAAAATAAATCTTTGTCACTTTTTTTTATATATAAGAGTTGAGAGAGACTGCTAGACGCAAGAGGATCATTTTCCTGTTCTCTGGTGTCTATAAAACGGAAAACAAAACAAATGTGGTCCTCACCCCCGGCAGCCGGAAATCGTAGAGGCAAAAAAACAAGCGCTCCACGTGTTTATGTTTGTAACAAAGGCTCATGTTTATCAATGGGCATGGTGATGTCGAGTTATGGAAAAGGCGATGCGCTGTTGCCAATGTCTTTGTATTTTGCTTTCAATAATGAGCTCTTGAACGATTTTCGAGCTTCTGAATATATTCTTGGATGATCCGTACATTCTCTCTTAACAAGTGTTCGAATACCGGGAATCCAAATGGGAAGGAAGTGTAAAGATGAACAGGAAATCTGACTTTGGATTCCTATTCATTCATAATTCTAGTTAGCCTAAATAATTTTGAAAAGCTCTAATGCCATTCCGACATATTTTGATTTCCCAAATTAAAATGATTGTCTATAGAAAAAAAATTTATAAATATAAAAAAAATAAAAGAGTTAAACTCGTGCCTGGGGTTCCGACATATTTTGATTTCCCAAATTAAAATGATTGTCTATAGAAAAAAAATTTATAAATATAAAAAAAATAAAAGAGTTAAACTCGTGCCTGGGGTCCCCGGGTTCGTTTCCCGACCCAAGTGAGAAAAATTTATTTCATTTGAATTGACTACCATTCATTTGAAATAAATAGGGGTCTAAATGACCTTGGATGCCGAAAAAGACATAAAAAAGTAGTTAAACGTATTTTTTTTTTAAACTCTTTTAGGTAGCATAAAGAATTATATTTTTGAAAAACTCTAATGCCATTCCGACTGGAATTTAAGGGTATTACTTTATTAGATCAATGGTTAAATACATATTATCGATGGCTACCGGGGGACGTTCAACACGCCGATTGTTCGGAATCACCAATCTCGAACGTATTATTTATATAAAGTCGCAACACTAGTCCCACAGTCCCATTTGTTGCAAAATATCTAACATTGTTGTACAAGGGTTAGAAAACCCACGGGGCTTGGAATAGTCGGTAGCGTGCCTACCTTCTATACCGAACGTCGCGGGTTCGGACCCCAGGTAGTCCGATAATTTTATTTAAGGCATTTGGATACCAAATGGCTTAAATAAAAATGCCTGGACCCCAAATAATAATATATATTTATAACGGTTATCGTCAAAAGTCTTAAATGGCCTATGTTGCCAAAAAGACTGTGTGAATGTGTGTGTGAGTGTAAGTGTGAATGTTTAAAAAAAAAAGGGTTAGAAAGATAATCAGACATTACATTATTATTAGGAGACACAAAGGGCCCAATTATTTATTTCCTTAAAAGTGCGAGAAGCCCTCGGGGCTTGGTGTAGGGGTTAGCGTGCTATTGGGCTAGAAAGAGCCTTCTCAAAAACATTTTATATAAGAATTATCATTTTTCTTTTCTCTCTTTTTTTTAAAGCTTATACTAAACTTAACCGTAGGTATAATAGGTCTTGAATTCAGAAAAAAAAAAACTATTTTCTACAAATCATAAAAAAATCGAATCTTTTTATTTTTCAAAAAAAGAGGAAAAAGGGTATTTGGGAACCAAACCTTAATTTTTACTATCTATAAAGCTCAGATTACTTCGGTTTGCTTTAGAATTTAAGAACGTAAAAAAAAATCTTGTGAAATTTATTAAGAGGAAGCATATGTGAGTTGAGGGTGGGTACACCACCCTGGAGGGTTCTAACATCCGTCTCATTGTCCTCTCCAGCTGACAAGTGCTAAATGTGCAGAATCTTTGCCGAGTTCCCAAGGACGAGGTTTCTTTTTCTCTTTACACTCTCTCTCCCTCTCTCTCTTCTTTCTTTCACACCAGAGAGCCGACAGAAACTTTCTTTCAATTTTTTAAAAATTTTATTGCCATTTCAGGGACGTTATTTCAGATTTCGTTTGTAGTAGGGGAGGGAATAGACTAGATATTTTAGATTCTTATTAAAATTTAAAAAAAATTTGAAAAACTATTACATATATGCTATGCATATGAAACTGTTCTTTTTCTTTTAATAAAATTTCTAGCACCTCCCCTCCCTTAAAAAAAAAAATCAATCCCATGTCATTACTATACCAATTATAGTTGAGCAAATTTTACTTAAAATATTTTAAAAAAAGGCACAGTAAACTTTTTTTATTTTTATAAAATTTACTGAAAAAAAAAATAAACAAATTTCAATAAATTTTTTACAAATATTGAAAAAATAATTCATAAAATTTCTAATTAATTAATATATTTTAATGAAATCCTATTAATCGTTAATCATAATAGCCAGTCATATTTTTAATAAAATTAACCCATTTTTATTTTCTCATATACGAAGTAAATATAAAATATTGTAATCCTCAAAAATTCGATCTCGAGATTTAGACTTCCTTTTTTTGGAATTACGTCTGTATATGTGTGCGTCCTATAGTCCTTTCCTGTCCATCCTAGGTTCTCATAATAACACAACGACCTATTGTAGAAAGATGGTATTTGTTGTGTTTCTCACAATACAATAGTAGATTTGTATAATATATCAACTTTTGGTGTAAATCCGTCTTCCGAAGAAACTTTACCTAACAAGTTTTTTTTTTTTTTTTTTTAATTCGAAATTTATAATTTTTTGCCAAAATCACATTTTGATTAGTTTTGATCCTTAGATGTTTTTTCAAAATGGTCTCTCTGTCTGTGTGTGTGTCTGTGTTCAATTTAAAGCATTAACGAATTGAGCTAGAAGGTTGAAATTTTATATTTAAGTTAGACACCCACCTAAGGTGAAAATAATAAATCTATTATCAACATCTATGAAAATAAGCTTTTGGTCAAAATCAGCCAAAAAGTACTGATTTTTTTTTCAGTTTTTTCGATTTTCTCAAAATTCGCTCCAACGATTTTGATTAAAATTCAAAAATCAATTATTTTTTAGATTCTCTTTAAAATTTACCTGGTATATTTTCATTTTGCCCTTGAAATCTTAGGAATACCCGTTTACTCTTGTACTTCATAAGAAAGAAAGGAGAAATGGTTGCCATGGTAGTCAAATGTACCGTACTGTCGGAAACTAAATATATGTCGATACAAAAATCGGGTGCGACAAGCACAGAATACAACTTTCGATTACCGAAGTTAAGAGAAAGTTGTGTGCTGTGCGCCACTCCAGATTTTTAAGATAATCATCCTTTTCTCTAGAAAAGTCGGGGGAGCTAGCTTTTTATTTAAAATAAATGAAATTATTATTCAAAAGAAGGGCCTCCCCAAAACCAAAAACTTTGTACTCACCCTCCTAAAAAAAGCCAATATTCTGGGACAGTCACTGACCGGTGGTTGTGTCTGATATTACCGATACTTATTTGGTGAATATGTATTTTTTTTATTTATTAATATTTTTTCTATTGTTAAATTTAGATATAAAAAGTGTATTTTTGAGACTTATCTCAAAAGGACCTTCATAAAGCCTTATCAAAAGAGTTTCCTATTTTTATATCTATGTCAATAGACTTCTACCTTGTCAGAAGAAGAAAGTTTGATACTCTTTTGATAAGAAATTTTTAACCCAAATGATTAATACTAATGATGGCAAATATTTGTCTTAGATTCTGACTCTATGAAAGCACAGAGGATATTTGGATAATCCTAAGTCTACCTAATAAGCCCGGAATTCCATCCCCTTTCTTGCCTTTATCGACCAATTTCCCCGATCATTATATCCTATAATTTGATTTAGTCAAAAGAAAAAAACTAATTTGTTATAAAATTTTTTTTTTATTTTGTAATAGTTTAATTTTACATTAATGTATGCCATGAATTTTCAAAATTCTTGGTCTAAATATTAATATCTAGATAACAATTGGAAATAAAAATATTAAAAGCCTTCTGCGTGTTTCGTCACCCGGGACCTCCCTCCAAGCCTGCGGAAGAACCTCGCCTTTCCTTAAACTTCAGCCTCAATTTTTCAGGCACCTTGTTTCAGACAATGTATATAAATATATTTGGCCCATTAAGAATATATTCACCCTTCACTCATCTTAAAAAAAAAAATTTGTTAAAATAATATTAACTTATTTTGTTAGTAGATGGCCGTATATATTTAATATAATTGACTTATTTTGTTTTATTTAAGGTCTTTTTTCGACATTGGAAGTCAATTAGACCCTTCTTAAATTTATTTCAATAGATTAGTATTTCGTATATGTATTTTATAAATACCTATTTACATATTCCTATGAGCACCAAAGAAAAAAACTGGTGTGACTGGCGCTCAGAACACAACTTTCTATTACCGAAGGTAAGAGTGCTTGTCACACCAGATTTTTTGTGTCGACATGTATTTCGTTTCCTACAGTAGGAGGGTACAATTGAATTCAAGACGTACAATTTATTAGTATGGAATTTATATTTGTTACCATGGCAACCATTTCTCCTATCTTTTCTATGGAGTACAAAGTAGTCTTCAGAAGATTTCAATGACAAAATGAGAATATATATTTTAAAATGAATCTAAAAAATAATTGATTTTTGAATTAAAAAAAAAAAAAATCGTTGGAGCAAATTTTGAGAAAATCGAAAAAAACTGATAAAGAGCATCAGTAAAGTACTAGTACTCTTTGGTCGATTGTGTTCAAAAGCTTCGTGTCACGTCCCATGGGACTGCCTAACTCAAATATAAAATTTCAACCTCCTAGGTCTTTTCGTTCTTAAGATATTTTGTTCACAGACACACAGACAGACCATGTCGCGAAAATCACTTTTTTGGATTCAAAAGACCTCAAAACGTGTATATCCATGAAAATCTCGACATCACATTTTTGACATGAATCCAATACTTTCTCTCTATATATATTAACATATATATAGAGGTAAGAGAAAGTAAAAAGAATTTAATTATATAACAATTTTTCTAAAATAATTAATTAGATTTAATATTTCATTAGGCAAATTCTTTCCAACGCCAACGAATAAAATTATACTCTTTGATTCTCCCCATTTGGGGATTGGGGAAACCAGAGTATTTTTCCTGGATTCTCCATAACGTCTTCTATAAGAGTAGAAAATTTCATTTCGAAATTTCAACGGGAAGTTGGTCAAAGAGACGGACACTCCATAATTATATACAAGTATATAGATAAAAAATTTTCCAAATCCTCTATTACATACCCGCCAAAGCTAATGATAAATATGATTTTTGATACGTGCTTGATACGTGACTTTCCTCACCCCATCGTGATAAGGTGTCCGTAGAAAAGAGATAGGCCTACATACTTCGATAAATGTCTTTTGATGCAGTTTATACAGTATAAACAAGTCTAATAAATATTATAAAAATGACTTCTCTTTTTAGCAGAGCCTCTCAATCTCAAATGCTTATCAGGCTCAGCAAATAAATGTTAAATATGATCATCTGAATAATGGGATTACCTTGACACATCATAAGATTACGACATATTTGCAATATATTTTTAAATCATGTGTGTTTGTATTATTTTATGCTAATTTTAAAGGGCGACAAAGTATTAAAAAAATATGGTGGGATGTCCGCACAGCACACAACTTTCACTTCGGTAATTGAAAGTTGTGTTCTATGCTTGTCACATCATTTTGCCGGACTTTGTACTCAAAACCTCAAAACGTGTATTTCCCTCAAAATGTCGTCAATACTTTTTCGTTATATATTAAACACATTTAGGTAAAAGAAAGTAAAATTGGCTGGACTATAAGAATTTTTCCTCTTGTGTTTAATAATTTAAGCGTGAATTGAGGTGATTCGATTACTCTTGTATTTTTTTTTTTCAACCATCTCTAATATATCAGGGTGGAATAAAAAATTATATAAAATAGATATTAATATTTAATATTAGGGATTTAGGAAAGAAAATAGAGCCATACACTTATTTTATTCAAGAGCATAATAATGGAAAAATTTGTACAGATTTCCACCGTCGAAAATTCACATCATATCGCTCAGTTCAGTTCATTGCTTTTGGCAATATTAATATTACGAGCTAAAAGCATAAAACCTCTTTTTAAAATTTATGTTGGTGGTATTGAAGGGGAGAATAAAGGGTCTTCTTCTTCTTCGTTCTTCGCCTTAATCCCGCTATGCGGGGTCGGCGGCCCTACATGAATTTTTGCGACGGGAGAAGAATAGAACAGGACGGCCCATCGCACGGTCTGACGCCTGTTGAAAAGAGCAAGGAAGAGACAAACATGCAAAGAATAGAAGGGCTGCCTGTCCCAGCTCGAGCAACTCGTGGTCGCCATCCACTTACGCACAAGATGTGAGCCCCTGAGCGAAAGAGGAGAATAAAGGGTAAAAGGATAAAAAAATACATTTTATTTATACTTCCCTAATATGTAGAACCGACACTGGCCAAATATTACTAAGAGTAGGTGAATGGGAATAACTAGGAAATTTGACTGAGGGGGCCATGGGACCTGCCATCCTCGTTTTGGGGAGGGGGGGGCCTGGAAAGCCCGACATTGACTCAATTTTTCTTGGGTCGGGGAGCTTTCTGGGGGGGGGGAGAGGCACGGGCCTTCTGGGGAGGGCGCCCCCCCCCCTGGGACCCCCTAATTACGCCCATGAGTAGGTGAGGAAGGGAAGGACCCTCTCTCCTCATTAGATGCATTCCTTGGCATACATGTTGTTTATCTTTATATAAAAGGATAACTATCACATCTGATAATATTTTATCTAGATTTCGATTCATTCCAGTTTTATTCATTTATATCCTATAAAAAGTTGAATAATTTAAATAAATTAATTTCTAATAATCTCACCTTTCTAAGTTTCACTTTTCAAAAAAAAAAAAAAAAATTTAGAAATGGAATTTTATTCGATTTTATTTATTTAAATCATTAGGATATCAAATGATATAAATGTGCCTGATCCTATATTAATTAAATCGATTTTAAAACTCTTATCAAATTAAATTTAACGATTGACTCACATATTTATGTTGTAGAAATAGGCAAAAAATAGGCATAAACCAGCTATCTGTTTTTGTTGCATCAGTACACTATGCATTATGGGCTGGGAATGTTTTTCTTTTTTTTTTAAGGAATCTAATTATTCATTCTATTAATAAGATATTTTCATATTATGGTATCTTTTTTTTCCATTTTTGAATAGCCTACTTATTTCTAATAATCTTTCTAAAATGTCATTTGTTTTTGTTATCATTTCCACAGTCTTGGAAATCATCCAGGAAATTCGTTTATCTCGTTTTTTAGTCCTCCGAACTCATTTCCGCTAAAATCCCTAAATAGTAAAATTCTAAAAATAATTACTTAGGATAAGAAGTCTCCAGGATCAGCATCTGATATCCAAATACAACAGGACACTGTACATTTAAAACTTTAGTAAGCCAACTTTTCGGCTTCGGTAATAAGTCATTCTACTGACTTAATAACCGGAAAATAATTAAGCTTATAAAAACAAATCATTTCGAAAAAGTTTGTTAGTCTCTGATTGAAATTTTGCACACATAAACTACAACTAAAGGCCAAGACTGAAAAGCCTTTGGTAAACATCGGATCATTAGGGGGAGGCGCAATATTTTTTTTTATATAACTTATAATTTGTTTTATATATTCAGAAACTAGACTTCCTACCTAGAGAAATGATATATAATAATATGATAAACATCGGACCATTAGGGGGCTCTCTCAAGAGGGGGGGAGATATTTTTTTTCAATAATAGTGGGTGGGCAAAGTTGTGGGCCCGGCTTAGTCTGTTTTATTTATTTTTTGCCTTTTTGACTAATCTAATAAATTCCAAACATTTCCATTATACATCTTAAATGAAAGATTGCCCAGTGAGGAGTAGGGCTGTGCAAAATAATCGATAAATCGATTATTCACCTATTATTTTCGATTATTTTTCATAATCGATAATTGCGGAAATAATCGATTATTTTCGGGAAATATGCGTTTGAAAAAATGGGATGAGACTCGTATACTAAAAAAAAAAAGTTAAATAATTTTAGCGAAAGGGAAAAAAATTTCGTTTACTAAAAAAAAAATCAAATGATTTTCGCGGGAGGGAAATATTTACTAGAGAAAAAAAAGTTATTATCGATTATTTTTTTCATAATCGATTATTTTTTTCCATAATCGAAATAATCGATTATTTTTCATAATCGAAAATCGGTTATTTTTCATAATCGAAAATCGGTTATTTTTCATAATCGAAAATCGGTTTGTTTTTTTTCCATAATCGAACACCCCTAGCGTGGAACTGTCTATAAAAAAAAACATTATAATTTTAGGAAAATTCACAACGAACTAGCTGACTAGCTTAAGACGAAAACTGTTATCTAGCCATATTTATTTACCTATACCAAGTAATTAATTTTTTTAATTAATGGAGTTTAAATATAATATTTGTCTTATTTTTTCGTTATAGGCCTAAATATTTTCGACCACTATGATAAAATTTAAACTCATTCTTAGTGAGTAATTATTTAATACGAAATATGACAGTTGGCTTTTTTATTGCTTTTATTTCAATTAAGAAATTAAGCTAATTGTTTAGGGCGGGGCCCCACCAGCCTCTTCTACTACTTATACTTAGATACTTTTGTAAATAGACTCGTTTATTAATGAGTTAATCCGGAAATGTGCAAGTGTGAGGTCCCTACAAGTGCAGACACTTTGTAAGCCAGCCATAGGGTGGCTCACAATCAAACATGCGTGATACAAATACCAATTCATTTAAAATAATATTCTCTAAGATATATCATTGAAAAAGAGGATGTAATTTTATAGGTATATAATTTTTTCTTTTTGAACTGATACTTCCTGGTCGAGTAATAGTAAAAATGTATTGAATCGTTCTCTGCTAACAGATCTGCAAATAGCTAAGGTAGAAGAAAGTTGTGTGATTCTCTCTTAGTCACACCAAATTTTTTTAATGATACATAATCTTTTAAAAATATTATTCTTATCAAATTGGGATTTTTATTTTTATATAATTTATCATATCATATAAAAAATTTATACTAAAGACTTAAGGAGATAAGATATCTAATTCCAAATATTATAATTAAAGTTTTTTAATAGTAAATATATTTTAAACTCAATTTTTTGTATAATAAATTTCTACTTTTTACTAAAGTTTTTTATACTAGCTACATTTTACCAGATTCTGGTAACAAATCTCTTTGAATAAATTTAATCATTAATTATCAATTACCTTGACGATAATTGCTGATTTTTTTCATTTTTCATTCTTTTGATTATTCGTTACATCATATGTGTTTATACGTGTATATGTAGGTGGATCCTTATTTAAGGAAGTCAAATTTTTTTTTTAGAAATTTTATAACAGCTAGATCTTTTCCATTGCATTAAAAAATAATATCTGCAAAATTTAAATTCATTTGTAAAACAGGAACACGTGGCCAATCACCTTTGAGAATTTTCAAAATTTTCTTTAAACTAAGTTCCCTTTGTTTTCGTCCTCAAGGGATTTGATTAATTTCACATTTAAATAAAATTAGAAATTTATTATTTAGAATCTTTTATTGATTAAAATCTACTATTATAATAATTATACATAATAAATTAACAGAACTAATAAGAAAAGAGATTTTAAATAACCCTATCTTCCTTAATTCTAATTAAGTAAACATGTCAAAAAGGTCATCTTTAAATTCTTGCTCGTCCATGGGTCATTGCACAGTGGTAGAATATCCTCTTGTGATAGGTGATACTCTAAATAATATCCCGTGGGCTAATTAGGATAGAATAAAGACATGCCCCTTGAATTCTGACTCTAAAGAGAGAAATATTAAATTGTATCATCTGTCAAAGTTCCTCAGCATAAATCTGTTCATATTTCTTTTTCAATTCATTTTGTCAATCAGTCAGTTTAAAAATTTTATAAAATTATTTTCAACAAGTGTGTGAGTAGTTTAGTCAAATCAGCATTGATATATTCATTGAATATTTATCATTATATTATTCAAATGAAACTTCATTAAACTTTAATCCCCGTGAGCCACGTGTTCTTTTTCACCGATTTTTTCCCATTTTGCAGGAATTTTTTTTTTAAATAAAGTAATTTGAGAGGTACTTGAATAAAAACACTTGAAATAAGGACCAACCTAGTGTATAGTGGTTAAAAGAATTGCTTTTACAAGTTTTGAGGTCTCTATGTCCAAAAAATTCGATCCTCCCCCACCCATTCAAAAAAATGTTTAAATTTGCGCTTCAGAGAGAAAAAATTATTTTCATGATTGATCATGAATTTCTAATTGATTAAGAAGGAAAATTTTATTGAAAATATTTTTAAATTTTCTTTTATTCTTAAAACTATTTAGAATTAAATCAATCTTTTAAAAATAATTTAATTTTTTTGTCATCAGGAATGTATGATTGGAGTTTAGAGTCCGACCTTCGGAAATTTATCCCCTCTCTTTGTCTGCGGCCTTGAGTATGTTTACAAAATAACTAAAAATCTTACAAGATCAACATTTGATATCTAAGATACCCTTGGCCATTAATTGGTTAATCGGTTTAAGTATCAATTGGTACCTAATCCTCCCTTTTCTCTTAGAAGTGGTCGTCATATCTCTGGGTCACTTTCCTTCTGAACTAGAAAAATTATTAAAGTGATTATTAATAAAAAATAGACATTAGCCAAAAACAATTCACCTTATTATATTTATTTAATGCGAATATTTCAATATCATTGTAATGATATCATCCTATATTGAAATTATTGAAATATTCGCATTAAATAAAAAGTAAAAAAGTAATAAAAAAAAAGTGAATTGTTTTTGGCAAGTGTCTATTTTTTATTAATAATCTAATCAAGAAGCCAAGTGGAGATAGAGTTTTTACTTGAATTATTAAAGTGATTTATTTATTTTTTTCGTTTAAGGTCTTTTTTGCAACTAATTCCATTTAAACTCCGTTTCTATTTATTTTATTTCAATGGAGAGGGAGCATTTCATGTTCCGACCCGCATCTCGGGACTACTAAGGGAAGAAAAAAGGGAGACAATTCAATTATAATTAACTTTTTCCCTTTTGGTACTCTCTCTACCAGTGTACCAAGACCCAGGGGCTCTAAATAACATACCTACATACAACAAATATATTTATTTATATTTAATATGAAAAATTAAATAAAAATTATAACACCTAGAACTTTCCACTTTGTAAAATTTTAAAATTTACAGACAATATCTGGGCAATACCCACTCACATATTAACAATAAAATTTGAAAATTGCTTAGGGTGGAAATGGCTGTGACGATGAATATTTTTTATTATTAAATAAGATGACACTTTGGTGAACGCCCTGTATAATAATAAGTCAAGAGAAAAGAGTGAAAGAGAGGGTCTTGGAGAGGTCGAGGGTCGCCTATGACTAAGGGTTCTCTGTGTGAATGTGCCGCCTAGTGCCGAACTTCGATAACCCTCTCCATCCTCTTTCTCCGCCTCCAGTTAGTAGTGTTCACTTTATTCCAATCACTCACAGATAAACAGCCAATGCTAATATTTACATTCTACATTTTTTTAAACTATGAAAAAATAAATAAGTCGAAATATTTTAAATTGGGAGTAGGAGCTAACACGTCGGGTGTGAGTGAAAAAAAATTGTATTTGCAAAAATCTTAAAAAAAAAAAAAAAAATTAAATTAAGATCAAATTGGAATTTGACTTTTCTTTAATTTTCTGGATTTTCAAATTGTATTTTATTTTACGAATTAAATTACACTTATTCTATTAATTATTAATTTGGTTGCTGTGCCCTCTCAGAAACAAATTTTCGTTAAATGTTTTTTTTTTCCAAATTTTTCCGTTTTCACCTGAGCGCCTAGGGGCCTGGCCCATAAAAGTTTTCAAAAAA
>JAKCPI010018251.1:0-15114 GCA_023213315.1 Euborellia annulipes
TACCCTCCTTGCACAGAAAAACGTACCCTGAAAAAGAGAAGAAGAGGAAAAAATAAAAGGCAAAAACTAAAAACAATGCCTATTATTTGTGATGATTTGTGACTACAACAGCGAAGGCATATTGAGAACTAAATTATCTCAGAGGGAGAGAAGGGGAGCGAGCGGTTAAAAACAAGAGGACAGAATCATCCTTGGCTACGAAGATATTCCTGGAATCAAGGCAAAAACAGTGCTAGTGAAGAGGCTCGGAGGTACTGGGCGCCGGCAAAGAAGAGAAGAGGAGTTCAATTATTAAGTATAATATTGTCAAAAAGTGAATTCGAAACGTTGAATTGTATTTATTCATTAATCTGATAAGCTATCTTTAGATTTAATCTATTTTGCTAAATTTATAAAAATGGAAAAAATATGATAAAAAATAGTAATTGAAAAAAAAAAAAAAGAATGATTAAAGAAATGCCTGTAGTTTAAATTAATAATATTTCTTATATTGAATTTCATATAATTTATAAATAAATTGTAAATTGCTATAGCTTTAAGATATACATGTATGTAATGTTGTAGTACGGTAAATTATAATTGCCTTTTTTTGATGTTTTAAGGGTGGAAATTTGGTTGATAGTTGCAACTTCTGAATATAGAAATACTATAGCACAGACGGGGAGGCCGGGAAGAATAAAAATAGAAAAACCGGAGGAAAAAAAAAAAAAAAAAATGACTGATAAGACGGAAAAGGGAGGCGCCGGAAGCATGGAAAGGTATCTTGTTAAAAGCGCCAATGAAGAAAGACAAAAAATTGGAGAGAACACCACCAGAAGAAAATGAGGGAAAGAAGAAAACGGCATCGTGCAAATGAGGGACAAATGGAGGAGGAGGAGGAGGAGGAGAAGGAAATATTAAAAAGAATCTTAAATATAGTGTCAAAGAACGAAAAGGAAAACAAGGAAATTAAAAAAGTTTTAACTTCAATTGAGGAAAGGTTTGAAAAGATGGAGGATGAAATCAGGGTGAGAGAGGAGGAGAGAGAGAGAGAAGGATCAGGGGCTTGGAGGATGAAATTAAAGAGAATAAGGAAACAATGGAGAAAATGGACAGAGAGATAATACTTCTGAAGGAGAGAATGAAAAGGGAAGAGGCGAGGAGGGTGGCCAGGGAGCGCCAGGAAAGAAGAAATAACTTAATTGTAAAGGGATTGCAGGAACGACCTGAAGAGAAGGATGCAAAGAATGTAGTTGAGGGCTTCTTAGAAGAGAAGTTACAAATTACAAGCGTAAACGTGGAGACCGCAACAAGGCTAGGAAGGAAGGAACATGGAAGAAATAGAAGTATAAAAATAATTTTCCCAAACTTAGGAGAAAAACAAAAAGTATTAAATAAAAGATCAATGTTAAAAGGAAGCGATATTTTCTTAGAAGAAGACTATCCATTTGAAGTAAGGGAGGTGCGAAGAAAACTGGTAAGAATCAGGAAGACCCTCAGAGAGGAGGGAAGATACGGATATATAGTTGGAGATAAAATGAAGATTGGGGAGGCTTTCTTTGAGCTGAGAGAGGAGAATGGTGAGGAAAAACTTATACCCGTTAATGATATAAAAAACGGCGAAACCGGAGCCATGATTTAAAAAAAAAATCATGCTCCAAACAAATCAAGAAGGGTTGACAAAAAATCTAGAAATGAGGACAATAAAAGCAGCAATGAAGTTACCAATATAGATAGACTAAAATTACTATCCTATAATATAAATGGCCTAAAAATAAGTTGAATGATGCATTTTTCTTTGACTACTTAAAAAAACACGACATAATACTCCTCTTAGAAACCTTTATAACAAAAGAAGACACAAAATCAATAGAGAGATACTTTAATGACTTCAAAGTAGATTGGATAGAAGCTAAGAGGACGTCAAAATATGGAAGAGCAAGCGGGGGAATAATGCTGGGCGTAAATAAATCATCTGTTTTTTTCAAGAAAAGCGAACTAGTGCTGACATCTAACTATAAAACAATTAAAATAAGTTCCAGCCCTACTTCTGAAATAAATATAATACCGATATACTTAAATTGCAATCACTGGGAAACAGATTTCTTGTCTCTACATGGACTACTAACTGAAAATAACGAAAAAAATCTAATATTGATAGGAGATACAAACTCTAGAATAGGAGAAGAACAGAATCTGGAAGATGTTGCACTACCTGAGATAATACTGGAAAAAATAGCGCAGACTAGGAGGTCGCGGGATTTACAGGTGAATAAAAGAGGAAAAAAATATCTAGAATTATGCGACGATTTTAGTCTAGTAATCCTAAATGGTCGAACAAAGGGTGATCCGAACGGCGAACTCACATTTATTGGGGCAATGGGAGAATCAACTAATGATATAGCGGCGGTAACATTGGCATGTTTGGATGCTGTGCACGACTTCTCAGTGGATACACAACTGTTCTCTGATCATCAACCACTAGTATTAGAGTTAAACATAAACGACGAATCAAGAAAGGATACGGAAAGGCTATTACCAAAGTTAATATGGACCAAAGATGATGAGCGCTACTATAGGGAGAGGATAAGGGGAAATTCACCGGCAGCATCTTAGAGATTATGGAAAAATCGGATTGCGACCAAACCCTGGAAGTGTTGAAGAATATTGTTGTTGGAAGTGCTTCAATGGGACATTTGAGTAAGGGTGCTACTGAAGTGAACAGGGGCGGCAGGGTCGGAAAGCAAGGATGGTTTGATAAAGAGTGTGAAAAAGTAAGAAGAAAAGCCCTCTCCCATCTGAGACACTATAGAAAAGACAATAAGGAAGAACAAAAACAACAATATCTTGAGACAGTTAAAGAAAGCAAGAAGTTGAATAAAAGAAAAAAGAAGAGTATGCAAAAAAGATGGAAAGAGCCTTCTCAGAAACTAAAAACCCACAAGACTTCTGGAAACTAGTGTCGGAATTCAGACAAAGACAACCACAAGTAAATAACTCAATAACAGCAAATCAATGGGTGGAGCACTTCAGGGAGCTGTTAAACCCGCCCCTGATTGCTAGACCTATGGCCTATGCAGAACCATATATAGAGGATGACTATCTTGATGCTTCATTCAACATTTTGGAATTAAGAAGGGTCCTTCATAAAGCTAAGCAAAACAAGGCCCCAGGGCCAGACAGAATACCCTATGAATTTTACAAAAACGCTCCGGATGAACTGCTGAATCAACTGTTAAAGATTCTTAATACTGTATATGAGACCGGCAAAATACCCCAATCCTTTAAGAAAGCCATAATATTCCCTATATATAAAAAAAGGAGATAAAAATGTACCAGCAAACTACAGAGGCATATCTTTCTTGGACACCATATCTAAATTATTCACAGGACTACTCTTGAATAGACTGTGCAATTGGGTGGAAGTAAATTGTAATATAAGTGAATTTCAAGCTGGATTTAGAAAAGGCTACTCGACGATAGACAATATTTTTAATCTAACAAGCCTAGCGCACATAAAAATAAATCAGAATAGAGGAAAACTGTACTGCTTTTTTGTCGATTTCTCTGCCGCATTTGACAGTATCAGCAGAGAGGGCCTTTATTATAAGTTGTCATGCAGGGGGATGTCCACAAGAATGCTGAATTGTATCCGGGAACTCAACCGTTCTACGGGGGCCAGAGTCTGGGTTAGGGAGAAGTATCAGACATCTTTGAAACAACGATGGGAGTGCGCCAAGGGTGTCTTCTCAGCCCGCTTCTGTTTTCTCTCTTCATTGACGATCTGCATCAAGTACTGGACGGCGGCTTCAAACTAGGAAATAAAAGAATCAATATTTTACTCTATGCGGACGACATAGTTTTAATAGCGGAAACCAAACAAAGTCTACAAAATATGATACAACAACTGGAATGCTATTGCAATACCTGGAATCTAAGAGTTAACCTAGATAAGTCCAAAATCATGGTATTTAGAAAGGGCGGGAGACTGGCTGAAGATGAAAAATGGAGTTTCAAAGGAAGCACAATAGAGTGTGTTAATAGATACAAGTACCTAGGAATGCTATTGACCCCTTCGCTGGCTTATACACACCATATCAAGGAAAAACTAACTGCATCCAAACTGGCTATGAACTCGGGGCTGAATAGCTTAATGAAAAACACTATTATACCAATCACCTCAAAATACAAGGTTTTTTAACTCAGTGTGCCGGTCAATAATGACGTATGCTGCACAAATTTGGGGATATAGAAAATCGGAAGAAGTAGAAAAACTCCAAAGGTTCTTCTTCAAGAGAGTTTTTGATCTACCCTATAACACGCCCAATTACATTATATCATTGGAGACAGAACTCCCTCCAATGTATATTTACACCCTTGAATTGCACCTAAATTATATAATAAAAAATTTGCAAATGAGTAATGATAGGCTCCCTAATATTCTAACAAAGGAAATAATCAATAGAAAGATATATTGGTATAAGAGCCTAAAAAATATGGCAGCAGGGCTGGACGTGCAACTAAGCGAGGGATTTCGAAATTTGGACCTGCTTAAACAACAATTCGCCCAATTAATTCAAAAAACCGAGGAACAACACTGGGAGGAGGCAAAGGCAGCGGCAAACCGCTCTACACATCACCCTCTCTATAAAGAGCTTGAATGGAAATTGGGAGAGCGGTCATATATTAAGGACGGGCTCCCAATAAAGACAATAAAATGGATATTTAAACTGAGGGGAGAAGCCGTTTGCCTCAACCGAAGGCCCTGGAGAACAGAGAAAGAGCAAAGATGCTCTCTCTGCAACTTAGAAGAGCCAGAGGATGTGGTGCACTTCGCAGCAATATGTCCTATTTTGGGGCATATACGGGAAAGATGGTTGGGGCAGCGAAGGATGACTAGGGGTGAGCTCAGAGACTACCTAAATGGGAGGGACTGGAAAAGGATTGGAGGGTTCGCAGCCGAAGCATGGCAATATAGATGGGAGTGGATAATAGAGTTTAATGTGTAGTGGCCATTATCTGTCAATGTACTGTTTTTGTCTCCCATGTAAAGGGAAAAAAATACACTCCAGCAGACGGTTTAAATAAACCAATGCTGAAGGCTTAATATGATTGATTGATGATGATTAGTTGTTCTGGGGCTTCTCTTTGCACTGCGACCTTCTAGATCAGATCTATTGTGCTCCCCCCGTTCTAGGAATGGTTCGAATTCGGGTGATGTTTTACCCCTGAATTCCTATGTCCATCCCTCAGGCCCTAAGTGCCTGGAATTGGAGGGATGTGTACTCCCTTTTGCTCCAGCAGAGACGTTCGACTTTGGTTGAATTTTTTCGGCAAGTTGGGTTCGAACTCGAGTGACATTTTACCTCGTATTACTAAGCCTCAGCTTATCCGATAAGCCACGCTCGCCTCCTAAGGCTTAATATAGATAAGTAGCTGTCTGTATATGTAAATTTTAATGTAAAATCAAATCATAATAAATAAAGCCATTATTATTATTATTATTATTATTATTATACAAATTAAACACTAGGTTATTTGTTTCAAAGGCTTTATTAATTAAAAGAAAAGTGTTAATTTTTTTAATTAATAAAACCTTTGAAACAAATAACTTAGTGTTTAATTTGTATATTTAATTTGTAATAAGAGTATCCCATATGGAAATCTGGTTCCAAAGATGCTTTACTTACAGTATTAAGTAAACTCGTTACTAAGTTACTCGTTAAGTAATAGCCGATACTTTTATTTTGCTGCCGAAACACTCTAGATTAACATTATTTTCTTATTCCTTTAAATTGATGTGTTTAGTCACACCAATTTTTTTTTCGGCCCCTAAATCCTTTATGGTATTTTAATTTGTTATTTTGTTTTTTGCTATTCAACTGGTAGTTAACAAATCGTAAATATTATTTTTTGTTTTGTTCATTTCTTCTTCTTAGGCCATTCCATAAAAATAAGAGATCGTCATTAAAAAGTGATAGAAATGGATACGATGATGGCTTGTTTGTAGTTGAAAACGTTTTATGTCCACCGTTTGTTTATTTCGAAAACCATTCTATCCATTTTAATTGATTTGGATTTTCTTTTTGGAAATAAAAGACATTTTCGACATTAATTAAACTGACTTATTACTTTCTCTTACCTATGTATATATGTTAATATATATATAGAGAGAGAGAAAGTATTGGATTCATGTCAAAAAATTCGATGTCGAGATTTTGATGGATATATACGTTTTGAGGTCCCCTGAATCCAAAAAATCTGGTGTGACTGGCGCACAGCACACAACTTTCTCTTACCTTCGGTAATCGAAAGTTGTGTACTGTGCTTGTCACACCAGATTTTTCGTGTCGAAATATATTTAGTTCCTGACAGTACGGAACATATGAATTCAGATGTAAAATTTATAAGTATGGGAAAATATTTATATTTTGTTACCATGGCAACCATTTCTCCTATCTTCCCTATGAAATACAAGAGTAAAGTGGTCTTCAGAAGATTTCAATCGCAAAATGAGAATATACATTTTAAAGAGCATCTAAAAAATAATTGATTTTTGAATTTAAAAAAAAATCGTTGGAGCAAATTTTGAGAAAATCGAAAAAAACTGAAAAAGTACATCAGTAAAGTACTAGTAATCTTTGGCCAATTTCGATTAAAAGCTTATTTTTCCGGTCCCGGGGGTGTTTAACTTAAATATAAAATTTCAGCCCCCTAGCTCAATTCCTTCATGCTTAAAATTGACACACACACCCACCCACACACCCACCCACCCACCCCACAGACAGACCATGTCGCGAAAACCACTTTTTTGAATTCAGGGGACCTCAAAACGTGTATATCCATCAAAATCTCGACATCGAATTTTTGACATGAATCCAATACTTTCTCTCTATATATATATTACATATATACTTAGTTAAGAGAAAGTAATATATATATATTACATATATACTTAGTTAAGAGAAAGTAAAAAGCGGTTTTCGCGACATGGTCTGTTTGTGTTCAATTTTAAAAATTTTATATTTAAGTTAGACACCCCCCCTGAGACGTGACACGAAGCTTTTGAACAAAATCGTCCAGAGTACCAGTAGGGGAGGTGTGACAGGGGTGGGTAGTTACAGTGGCACTAGTAGCGAAACAAAGAACGCTATATTGACTTTGAAAAGAAAGAAATAATCGTGCTACCTTCGGCTAACACACCTCGAAACCCAGTGGCGCTAGCGTCGTTGTGAAGGGAGCTCGGGCTTGCTGCCGTTAAAATCGAGGGTTTGTAAAATTTTCGATTTTTAGTAATATTGGTATACCACTTGTTTTCCATAAAGGCGGAAATATGTCTGTTGTGATATTTTTATTTTATTTTATTTTTATTAAATTGGAACTTTTTTTCGCTCTTCTATCAGCATGTCGCGTTACAAGCCGTGACGTCAAGGGCCATGACGTCACAAGCGGTGACCACAAAAATAGGATTTTTTTTATTTTTGAAATTCCTATCAGGATCCCCGTTTATTTACCCGAGATGCTTTCGTGTACGAAGGCACACACCTCAAGCCCAACCGGCCTCTGGCCGTAGCCATCTACCGGCACCGCGTGAGGTTGCATCATTTCCTATCTCTAACTCCTCATCCTTCGTTCGTTTCTAGCTAGTGAGCTAATCTTTATTTCCGGTTCCTTATATCCAACCTCCTCTATGCTATGGGGGATGTTCTGTTTGAGGGGGGCTCCCTCAGCACCGGCGTGTCGCCTGCTCCTTTCGAGGAATTCATCACTGAGAGGGAGCCTTCTTTGCGTGTCTTCCACAGGACGGGATTTCACAGCTACTCCCTCTCCTCGTAGAGTTGCCTGGGGGCTATTGTGGTGGGATCCAATATTCCAATCCAGTGCCTGCTTGAGGGGTTGCTTACATAAAATATTTCTATTTGATGAAGGATCCCGCACGGTAGGAATTTGAGCATGCATCTTATCTTCTTTACGGAAGCCGACACCCTGGCTCACTAGACCAGCGAGCCCCCACAAAAATAAGAAAGTTGAAATTTAATATATATGATGAATTATAAAAAAATAATTGCGAGATTTAATTATTTAATTTTTTAGTTGATAAAATATAATTTTTAAAATAATTTATAATGATTCAAATCTTCAATTACTAAATAAATATTGCGATACAAAAAATCTGGTGTGCTGTGCGACCAGCCACACCAGATTTTTTTTAAATTGGCTTAGAAATACTTGTACTTTTTTCTTACTAAAGTGTTTTTCGCTCTCTCGTAATGATTGTATGAAAGTTATTTTTTAATTCTCTTTGTGAATGTCTTCAGAATATTTTTTTTTTTGAGTGTGTGTTATCCTGGCCTCGTCACTCACTCACACACGCAAAGAGAGAGAGAGATTATTCTAATGAACAATTTTCATAAAGAATGTTTGGAATATTTTTGAAAATACCTCACGTTCTTTCTTTTGTAAAAGAGAGAGAGATAATTTTGATTTAATAGTTGTTGGCCTCATCATTATCATCATCATCATCATCATCATTTCATTCGTGAAGTAGTAGACTATATCGATTCTCACTCAACCAATAATATACACTCTCCCTTGAACAACAACAACCATTAACAACAACAACAACCGACCTGGTCTTGCATAAAAGAGGAAGGAGGTGGGTCCCCGGAGGCGATCACGACGTCGGGACCAGCAAGCAAGCAAGCCCCTTGGACTCGACATCCTCCCGCTCATCTGCCCTTTGGGCACCTGGTCGTGGTAGCAACAACAAAAATTTTTTTTCTTCTTTTTTTAGATACCATTTTTATTTATTGTGTATTCTAAAATCTGCCATTTTCTGATATAAAATACAATATTACTTTCTCTTACATCTATATATATTAATATATAGAGAGAGAAAGTATTGGATTCATGTCAAAAATTCGATGTCGAGATTTTGATGGATCTTCACGTTTTGAGGTCCCCTGAATCCAAAAAGTGGGTTTTCGCGACATGGTCTGTCTGTCTGTGTGACTGTGAACAAAATATCTCAAGAACGAAAAGAGCTAGAAGGTTGAAATTTTATATTTAAATAATTTATTCACCTGTGAAGTGACAGGGAACTTTTGAACAAAAACGGTCAAAGAGTACTAGTACTTTACTGATGTACTTTTTCAGTTTTTTTCCATTTTCTCAAAATTCGCTCCAAGGATTTTTTTTTTTTAATTCATAAATCAACTATTTTTTAGATGCTCTTTAAAATGAACCTTCTCATTTTGCTATTGAAATCTTCTGACAACCACTTTACTCTTGTACTCCATAGAAAATATAGGAGAAATGGTTGCCATGATAACAAAATATAAATATTTTCATATTCTTGAAAATCGAATGTTCCGTACTGTCGGAAACTAAATATATCTATGTTAGCGAGGTGAATAGCTGAATCAATATGTAGTAGAAAAATAAAAGGCCGAGCAGCTAGATTTATTTCTTTAATAGAGAACTCACACGAAACGTCGCTGTGAGTTCTCTATTAAAGAAATAAATCTAGCTGCTCGGCCTTTTATTTTTCTATTAAATATATCTAGACACAAAAAAATCTGGAGTGACGGGCACAGAACACAACTTTTGATTACCGAAGGTAAGAGAAAGTTGTGTGCTGTGCGACCAGTCACACCAGTTTTTTTAAAGATCTTTTTCGACATCTAACTCTAAGATCTTTAAGACTTTGTCCTTATATTTACTTTCTCTTTCCTATATACAGTATGTAGTCTATATATATAGAGAGAGAAAGTATTGGATTCATATAAAAAAATTCGATGTCGAGATTTTGATGGAAATACATGTTTTGAGGTCCCCTGAATCCAAAAAGTGGGTCCCGCAACATGGCCTGTCTGTGTGCGTGTGTTCAATTTAAATCATGAAAGAGTCAAGGTACGAATTTGAAATTTTATATTTAAGTTAGGTTTCCTTATTTTTAGATGCTCTTTAAAATATATATATTCTCATTTTGCTTTCAAAATTGTTTAAAGAACACTTTACTCTTCTACTACTTCATAGGTCCTAGAAATAGCAATTGGGTCGATTTACTGTAATACAGTGTCAGAATGGAGTTTACAGACATCTCTTTACTTAGGTATCGGTAGACGTTATCGGACAAATAGCTCAGGGGCCCACATTTTGTGGGTACAGTGAGGGACAATATTAAGTCCCACCCATGGGTTTCCTTATTGTGATTATTTCATTGTTTTTAAAAAAATATTATATATTTTTTAATGGAAACTTTCATGTTTCAAACCTAGAAAATTTCTAATAAAGATTTTCATTTTCTTTTATAAAAAAAAAAAAATCTGGTGTGACTGGCGCACAGCATACAACTTTCTCTTACCTTCGGTAATCGAAAGTTGTGTTCTGTGCTTGTCACACCAGATTTTTTGTGTCGACATGTATTTAGTTTCCGACAGTACGGTACATTCGATTTTCAAGATGTAAAATTTATAAGTATGGCAAAATATTTATATTTTGTTACCATGGCAACCATTTCTCCTATCTTTTCTATGGAGTATAAGAGTAAAGTGGTCTTCAGAAGATTTCAATCACAAAATGAGAATATACATTTTATTGAGAATCTAAAAAATAATTGATTTTTGAATTAAAAAAAAAATCGTTGGAGCAAATTTAGAGAAAATCGAAAAAAACTGAAAAAGTACATCAGTAAAGTACTAGTACTCTATGACCGATTTTGTTCAAAATCTTCCTGTCACGTCCCATGGGGGTGCCTAACTTAAATATAAAATTTCAACCTCCTAGCTCTTTTCGTTCTTGAGATATTTTGTTCACAGACAGACAGACCATGTCGCGAAAACCACTTTTTTGGATTCAGGGGACCTCAAAACGTGTATATCTATCAAAATCTCGACATCGAATTTTTGACATGAATCTAATACTTTCTCTCTCTATATATATTAACATATATATAGAGGTAAGAGAAAGTAAAAATGAAATATTCACAAGTAGAAAACGCATGGGTGGGACTTAATATTGTCCCTCACTGTACGTGGATGGCGACCACGAGCTGCCCTAGCTGGGACTGGCAGTACCTCTGTTCTTTGCATGTCAGTCTCTTCCCTTCTATATTTTCAACAGACGTCAGACCTTTCGACGGGCTGGCCTGTTCCATTCCTTCCCGGACCCATGCCCAAAAACCCATGAACTGTCACTCCCGCATCGCGGGATTAAGGCGAAGAAGACGTTATCATACAAAGCAAGTAAAATGAAACCTTTAAAAAAATGACGTCAATATCTCCGTTTTCTTTTTACATTTTGAGACAGTTATAATATGATGCTTATGATTAGACGGATTTGAAAACAAGTCTCTCTCTTGTTCTTATGCAAATGTTCTATTTGCAATTGAGAGGGGGAGGGTTTTTGACCGATGGCTAGTCTCTCTTCTCTCTCCGGCATGAACATCCTTTCTGTTGTTGTTGTTGTTTTAATTTAATTGCAGACTAATGCCAGGATCGTGGCGGCCTGCAGCAACAGAAGCCCTCAAAGAAAGACGGTCGGTACCCACCCAAGTGCATCCCGTACCGGTCAAATACTGATTACAATATCACTCTTTTATTTTTCATATTCAGAGTGGAGCCGGAATTTTTAATTTTTTTTTTTTCTATGAATAAAATAAGGGAACGAAGTTCTTCATTCTTTTAAACCAGCGGTTCCCAATCTGTGGGCCGCGGATGTTTAAGGAAAGATTAAAATTATATATATACATAGACAGGGTGTTTCAAAAAGGACTTTACAACTTTGAAATTTCAATAATATACAGAGAACCTAGAGAGGTGATTGTAGTGTCAATTGTAGAGAATCACATCAAGTTTTGACTCACCTAATTCACTAGAACCGAATCGCACTCATCACGAGCACTAGCGGCATATGACTGTCTTCACATCCGAACGTGCTAGCTCTGTGTTTTGGTTTGAAATATCAAAGTCGTATAAATTTATCCAAAGAAGCCTCACAGCTGGTTTTAGTGTTGTTTAAAGACAAGCACATTAAGTTTTTTTTTTTTTCTTTACCTCGAACTAAAGAGTATAGGAAGAAATTGACTACCGATGGGATGTGTGCAGGATACCCAAAGGAAGAACATCTTTAGTTTGAGGTAAAAAAAACTTGATGTGTTTCTCTTTAAACAACACTAAAATCAGCTCTGTAGCTTCTTTGAATAAATTTATACGACTGTGACATTTCAAACCAAAACACAGAGCCTGCACGCTCGGTAAAATAGACAGCCCTCTTTATACACACAAGTGCTGCTAGTTCTAGGTAAGTCAAAACTTGATGTGTTTCTCTACAATTGACACAACAATCACCTCTCTAGTTTCTCTGTATAAATTTATATGAAATTTCAAAGTAGTAAAGTCCTTTTTGAAACACTCTGTATACTGCGGGCTTTTTACTGAAAAAGTGGACCGCACATCAAAAAAGGTCGGGACCGCTGTTTTAAACGATGCCATGTAATATGGAATAATTGATTTATTTTGCATATAAGGACTTTCTTATTCTCTTTATGCTCTAGCAAAATCAAAAAATATTCACCTTATGATACGATAGAACTCAGTATTTAAATTATAACCTACAAGAATTTGTTCATGCTGAGAAAATCCTGGTTTGAGGGATAAGAACAATTCGCTCCAAATCTACTAGGACTAGAATTTCGTTGTCTTATACTTCTCAGATGAGTAATTCTTAATAACAATAATTACGAAAATTAAGATTATTTTTTTCACCGCTTTAACTCTAAATGCTGGAGAATATGATTTTGCAGGAATACATGAAAAAATTTAACACTTCAATAAGTTAATGTTTACTATTTAAGTGTAATTTTCAATAATAAGTATTCCTAATAAAAAATATTATTAATATGATTATTTTGGTGAAATTATGTACCACTAACCCTGACTCTTCCCCCCCCCGGGCTTTGCGTAGTTGGTAGCGCGCCTGACTTGTATACCAAGGGTTGGGGGTTCGGATCCCAGGCAATCCGATGATTTTATTTAAGCCATTTGGATACCAAATGGCCGTAAATAAGAATGTTTGGACCCAAATATATATATTTATTCATAAATAACGGTTATCGTTTAAAAGTCTTATATGGCCTAAGTTGCCGAAAAAGACTGTGTGTATGTGTGTGTGAATAGGAAAAAGTGTGAGTGTTTAATAAAAAAAACCCTGATTCTTGCTAAAACAGCATAAGTCAAGAAGTTTTTTTTTTTTTTTTTTTTAGGGTTTTTTCATTATTAATAATATTGATAAAGTGTGGACGTTATTCGACATTTCTATCTTTGTTTTAAAAAAACGCGCACACTTTTTTCCCCATTCACACACACATTCACACAGTATTTTCGGCAACTTAGGCCACATAAGACTTTATACGATAACCGTTATTTATGAATAAATATATATATATATATTAGTTCAGCCATTCTTTTTTAAGCCATTTGGTATCCAAATGGCTTAAATAAAAAATCATCGGATTGCCTGGGATGCGAACCCCCGACCCTTGGTATACAAGTCAGGCGCGCTACCAACTACGCCAAGCCCGGGGGTGGGGGCAAGAATCAGGGTTAGTGTTACATAATTTCAACAAAATAATCATATTAATCATATTTTTTTTATTAGGAATACTTATTATTGAAAATTACACTTAAATAGTAAACATTAACTTATTAAAGTGTTAAATTTTTTCATGTGTTGAAACATAATCATATTCTCCAGCACTTAGAGTTAAAGCGGCCTCAAAAATGAAAAAATAATCTTAATATTTGTGGTTGAGGGAATGGTAACCAAACTCGTTTATTTCTGAATGGAACACTTTTTATTGATTCCTGAAAAATTCTAATTGTGTGACTTATGCTGTTTTTGAAATGACCGATTCAATCAAAGGTGACCTGAAGAAGGAAACCAGCAAACGTTTCGTTTGTCTTCCGAAATGTCAGCTTTATTAGTTGTTTAATAATAGGCCTATCTGCAAAAGAATAATTTCGTCACTAAACTGATTGGCAACAACTAATCGGCATGTCTGTGATAACATCTTCAAAAAGCAAAAGGAAGGATTTCTTCTCTTACTCAAGCCTTTATCTTAATCTAGAACATTTATTATTATTCTTTAAAAAACATGCTTTCTTAAATGGGATAAATGAAGAAACTAGAGATCATGATATTTAATATTCTTTTTGTACATTTAATCCTTTTATTTTTTTTCTTTCAAAATGGGCAGGGCTCGAGGGACCCTGCGCTCGCCAGGCGGGTCATATAGCTCGTAGGCGAAGGTCCGGCCTCTATGCCAACCAACAATTTTAAAGACGTTGGGAGTTCATCGTATGCTGATCTATAAAATTACATATTATATTGATGCTAGACAGGTAGCCAGGACGAGAAATAAAACGCGTGGGTGCTCTGGACGTTTCAAGTACTATCGCACCCCTTCCCTCAGGACTCTGCTGTCAATTATAACAATTAGGTATCATTTGATGAGATATTTTTAACATTTAGATTACAATGTATAATTTTAAGATCTTTGTTAAGATGTTGTTGTTAAAGCAATTCTCTCGATTATTGAATCAAAGCATACCTTTTATCTTAGAATTATATTATACATTGTAATCTAAATGTTAAAAAGAGCTCATCAAACAACACCTAATTGTTATAATTGACAACTGCTCAGTCCTGAGGAAGGGATGCAATAGCACTCGAAACGTCTACGTTTTTATTTCTCGTAATTTACAGCTAAATAAAAAAATATATTTAACAAGACTGTGAGTGTTGTTTATTGGTGAGGACAAACATCCCATGGCCCCCGGGAATCGAACCCAACCCAGGATCTCCAGCCTTTCCAAAGCATAGGCGTGCTGTCCATTGCACCAGGCCGCCGAACCCCTCGACCTACGCCAATAAAACTCATTTCCCCTTATAGGCAGTTAGTCGCGCAAGTTACTAAAAAGTAAAAAACTTTAAAGAAAAATTTATCACTTGTTCGCCGCTTTTTAAACCAGTAGAGGGACAGACATCTGTGTCTGCACATGGTTTTGTCGCTAATTCATTTGGGCCACCCATAAATTCATTCACATTTATTTAGTTATAAATTGAAAATTATAT
>JAKCPI010018252.1:0-11349 GCA_023213315.1 Euborellia annulipes
TCTGGTGTGACTGGCGCACAGCACACAACTTTCTCTTTACCTTCGGTAATCGAAAGTTGTGTCTACTGAGCTTGTCTTCACCAGATTTTTGTGTCGACACGTATTTAGTTTCCGACAGTATGGGTACATTGATTTTTCGATGTACAAAAATTATAGTGTGGCGAAAATATTTATATTTTGTTACCATGGCAACCATATCTCCTATCTTCCCTATGAAACACAAGAGTAAAGTGGTCTTCAGAAGATTTCAATCGCAAAATGAGAATATACAATTTAAAGGAGCATCTAAAAAATAATTGATTTTTGAATTTAAAAAAAAAACGTTGGAGCAAATTTTGAGAAAATCGAAAAAAACTGAAAAAGTACATCAGTAGAGTAGCTAGTATTTTTCTTTGGTCGATTTTGATTAAAAGCTTATTTTTCCGGTCTCGGGGCGTTTAACTTAAATATAAAATTTCAACCTCCTAGCTCAATTCCTTCATGCTTAAAATTGATCACACACACACCCACCCCATTCACCCACACACCCCCCCCCACAGACAGACCATGTCGCGAAAACCACTTTTTACTTTCTCTTACCTATGTATATATGTAATATATATATAGAGAGAAAGTATTGGATTCATGTCAAAAATTCGATGTCGAGATTTTTATGGATCTTCACGTTTTGAGGGTCCCCTGAATCCAAAAAAGTGGTTTTCCGCGACATGGTCTGTGGTGTGGTGTGTGGGTGGGTGTGTGTGTGGGTGGGTGTGTGTTCAATTTTAAGCATGAAGGAATTGAGCTAGGAGGTTGAAATTTTATATTTAAGTTAAACACCCCCGGGACCGGAAAATAAGCCTTTAATCCAAAATCGGCCAAAGAGTACTAGTACTTTACTGATGCACTTTTTTCAGTTTTTTTCGATTTTCTCAAAATTCGCTCTAACGATTTTGATTAAAATTCAAAAAATCAATTATTTTTTAGATGCTCTTTCAAATGTATATTCTCGTTTTGCCCTCAAATTGTTTGAAGCACACTTTACTCTTGTGCTTCATAGGAAAGATAGGAGAAATGGTTGCCATGGTAACCCAATATAAATATTTTCCCATACTTATAAATTTTACATCTGAATTCAAATATTCCCTACTGCCGGGAACTAAATATATGTCGACACAAAAATCGGTGACAAGCACAGAACACAACTTTCGATTACCGAAGGTAAGAGAAAGTTGTGTGCTGTGCGCCAGTCACACCAGATTTTTTTGGATTCAGGGACCTCAAAACGTGAAGATCCATCAAAATCTCGACATCGAATTTTTGACATGAATCCAATACTTTCTCTCTATATATATATTACATATATACATAGGTGAGAGTAAGTAAAATGTAAGAGCCTAACTCTTAAAAATTCGAATTTTTTTTCTTTCCTCCAACTTTGATAATTCAAAAACTCCATAATTCGAATTTTTCTTGTAGTCTCTTGGATTTCGAATTATCGAGAGTTGACTGTATTTGATAAATAATACTCCCTTCCGAAATTAGTTACATTTAAATATAATATTTTTCTTCTTATTATTGGTACTAGTGATGATTATATAATTTTGTTTTAATATTTTTCAGATTTTAGGTTGGTATGGTAACAATGATTATTATTAACTTGACAAGTACTTTCTCCATTAGTACAGCATCCGTGCCAAATTAGTTTCAAAATGTTGTTTTGAAAATTCGTCTCAAAATAAATGCTACATTTATGGAAAGTAGAAAAAGTCATCAAATTAAAATTTGAATGAAAATGACATGTTTATAATAATTGTAATAGTAGCAAATACAAAAAGGTGAATTTAAATATTTACCGCCTAATTCATAAAAGAGTATTTGAAAAGCTTTTTAACTAATCAATTGTTAAACGATAATATGTATTTAAGCAAACTTTCTATTCATAAACACATTTAAACTGTAGATTAACTAATATGAAATTTAAGAATATTAAGTTTGGCAACATGGCAAAAACCTACGTCATTTTGCAAAATTTGTTGCATTAAGCTGACATCTGGCGGAGATTGAGAAATATATTTATATGTCAAACTAATTTGTTTTGACCGTTTTTAATAAGATCCTTATAGAATTAATACAAATAATTGGACAAATCAACATTATTGTCATTTAAATGAATATGGAAAAATAAGAAAAATTTAATATTATGAAAAATAAGAAAAAGAAGCCAAAATTTGACTGAGTAAGAAAAGATAAATATTTTTGCCATAGCCACTGCTTTTGGTTTATTTTAATAAAAAAAAAATTTATTTCAGCAATTACTTATGTCTTTAAATTAAAACAAAATAAAAAACAGATTTGAACGCGAGTAAAGAAAAACAGACAAAATGAAAATAAATATAAATGTCAGAGGTTAGTTTTTCAAAATATTACTTTTTCAATAAATCATTTAATTCCATTTGGACTAGATACTAATAAGCACACCCCTTTTTTTCAGTTTCAATGCATTCTCCAAAGGAACTGAAAGGAATTTAAATCAATTAAAAGCCATAAAAATAAGCTAAATAAAAATACAATTGTATAATAATTACTTAAGTTTGATTTAATGAAAATTAAATATGTTTAAATATCAAATATCAATCAATCAATTAAATATGTTTGAATTTCTATCAAATATTGAAACTCAAATGTATTGTAACTAATAATAGTAACAGATTTTAAGATCTTAAAGGATTTTTCTCTTTTTTAAATAATCTTCTCCCAGGCATAATCCTTTTATCTATTTGATAGGCCATATTCAGGGCCGCAGACGAGGGGGGGGGCAGGGGGGCTATATCCCCGGGGCCCGGGCCCTTTGCGCTCCAACCTTAAAATTCTAATAAAAAATAATTTTGATAGTTAAAATTTCAATTAAAAAAATCATTTTCTTGAATTTTTTTTTCCTGAAGGGGCCCGGGCCCTTTGAGCTCAAAAACTCTCTTTTTTCCTGAAGGGGCCCGGGCCCTTTGAGCTCAAAAACTTGCCTTTTTTCCTGAGGATGCCCGGGCCCTTTAAGCTCAAATCTCAAAATTTCAATAAAGAAAATCATTTTTTGCACATTTTTTCCTGTGGGGGCCCGGGCACCGGGCCCTTTAAGCTCTAAGCAAGTAATATTTTTCACGTCTCAGGATAGCTAAAAACGCAGATTTCAGTGTCTAATTTTCAAAAAATTTTCCATACCCCACCCCGGAAGTCGTCTGTCCGGGTTTGGCCTCAATAAATTATGGTAACCCCATGTTTAGGAAATTTTGAAAAATTTTTTAAATAACTTTTTTATTTAAATAAATATTGTAAGCTAAGCTTATGTATAACTGTTTTAAAAATTGTGTAAAAATTTTTGGCATGAAGGCCACAATAGCCTTTTACATACCTAAAAAATCTTAATGGGTGAGGGGGGGGGCCCGTATTATTAAGTAGCCCCGGGGCCCGTCAAGTCTGTCTGCGGCCCTGGCCATATTCATAATATTGCATATTGTATTTATCGTTTCAATACTTTGCATTATTCTGAAAATATTAATTCATCAAGATTAATAATTTGTTCATGAAAAAACATATAATACATTTGAATATTTACTTACGTTTATTTTTATTAAAAGCCTATGATACTATAGGCTATTTCAAATGTCAAGTTGTTGTGATCGAAAATTTTGAGGTTACAAAATGTTTATTAGTGAGCTTAAACAAGGGGTCTCGCCTGTCTAGTTAAAATAGGAATTTAAACAAGTATTTAGGCCTAAAATATGTTTATGAATTAAGATTTTGCTAAAATGCTTTTCAAATTCTCTTTAAACATTGTTTAAGGTTTTATGAATTAGGCGGTTAATATTTTAAAGAATGTAGCAACTGATTTGGGATTTTTTTTTTATTTTTAAATATAAAAGTTTTTCAGCCCCCCTAGCTCTTTTCGTTCTTGAGATATTTTGTTCACAGACAAACTGACCATGTTGCGAAAACCACTTTTTTGGGCTCCGCCCCCTGGGGGAGCTCAATATCTATCAAAAATCTTTTTTTTTTTTTTTTTTTTTTTTTTTTTTTTTTATAAAAAAAACATTCACACCTTTTTCTCATTCACACTCACACTCACACACACATTCACACAGTCTTTTCGACAACTTAGGCCATTTAAGACTTTAGACGATAACCGTTGTAATATATATTATCTATTGTGGATTGAGGCATTTCTATTTAAGCCATCTGGTACCCAAATGGCTTAAATAAAATCATCGGACTGCCTGGGTCCGAACCCACGACGTTTGGTATAGGAGGTAGGCACGCTACCTACTACGCCACACCCGGGGGCTATCAAAATCTTGACATAGAATTTTTGACATTAATCCAATACTTTCTCTCTATATATTACATATATAGGTAAGAGAAAGTAAAAAATTAGTTATCATAATTTTTTAATGAAGAAAATGTCTAATGTGTATAAAAAATCTACTGTAATTGAAAATGCTGAATTTATTTTAGATATATTTTTGAGCCATTCGCAATTTTTTTCGATTTCGTAGGCGCAAGCAACTGGAATGAAAATTTCTTTCTCTTCAAAATTAAAATATCTATCCTCAAGAAGCAGCAGGGTCATTAAAATTGCATCATCTATACTAAAATAAAGCATGATGATGAGTTTGTTAGTTTCCTCTTCAAATAGATAATTAAAGACGAAATATTTTCATTAAGAGTGATCACCCAACAAGTCGTATAAAAAAATAAATAAAAAGATAATTAATACAATTTGTATACTATTTATTCAAGTACATAATTTAATTAATCAAGCTCCTTATTTTTAGAGATAGACTAAAATAAATATTATCATTTCATGTTATTGGTTAACGAAAGAATAATATTATTATGTTTATGTACTAGTATATCCGTCAAAGCAATCAATTTATTTTCCCAAACAAAGTGACAAAATTATTCTAGCCTATTTTACTTTTTTATTAAAAAAATAACATTTGAAAAGACTAATTCTAAATAAATAAAAAAGAAGCAATAGTAGTAGAGAGTTAAGGAGCCAATCAGGGTGGGTGTATTATCTTTACTGACAAGGGCGAGGATTCACAAACACCCAGAAATTTACTTACGTAATACTTGAATGGCCCCTAAGGACGCATTTAAGGTGCGCGTCTCGAAAAACCGTTAAAGCACGATTGACTCGAGGCGGCACGAGGTGGCGTTAGTGTTCCCCCATTGGAATATACGTAACTTGTTCCATTTCATTCTAGAGCTTCCAGCTAATTAATTAAAGGCAAAAAATTAATTATTTGTTAACACAATAATTACTAATTTAATTATCTACAACTTATAGAGCTCCTTTTTTTAAAATATCTTTTATTTAATGCGATTAATCTAAAAAAAAAATTTTTTTTTTCGAAAATCAAAAAAGGGCTTCTATAACTTGTAGATATTTTAAATAGCTTTAATTTAAAAAAAAATTTGAGGTCGATAGCTTCAAAATTGTGGCCGCTGGAAAGTCCCGAAATTAGCACCCCGAGACGCGCACCTTAATAAAAATTATCCCTCGAAATGACCAGATTTTATTTTAGTTGGTTCCCCCTTACAAAAGATTATTGGATATCTGTCTGTGCCTGTATAAATCCTATAAAAAATTATGATGTTTTAATTCTCTGTCAAATTTTCATTCCTTTAGCAGTTTACTTTCTATTAATTCCTATTAAATATGGACAGAGACTAAAAGACTCAAGATGCCAAAAAAAAAAATGTATGTCGCTTTTCTCCTACTATAAGAAAATATTTTTTAATCACTTTCAAAAAATCAGAATATATGTATTCTTTGACATTGAATAGTTTTTGAAAGAAAATTCCAAACTATCTTTTTGTAATAGAAACAGGCAAATCACAAAACACATACATTTTTTACTTTCTCTTACCTATGTATATATGTAATATATATATAGAGAGAAAGTATTGGTTTCATGTCAAAAATTCGATGTCGAGATTTTGATGGATCTTCACGTTTTGAGGTCCCCTGAATCCAAAAAAGTGGTTTTCGCGACATGGTCTGTCTGTGGGTGGGGTGGGTGGGTGGGTGGGTGGGTGTGTGGGTGTGTCTGTGTTCACTTTTAAGCATGAAGGAATTGAGCTATGAGGCTGAAATTTTATATATAAGTTAAACACCCCCCGGGACCGGAAAAATAAGCTTTTAATCAAAATCGGCCAAAGAGTACTAGTACTTTACTGATGTACTTTTTCGATTTTCTCAAAATTCGCTCTAACGATTTTGATTAAAATTCAAAAATCAATTATTTTTTAGATGCTCTTTCAAATGTATATTCTCGTTTTGCCCTCAAAATTGTTTGAAGCACACTTTACTCTTGTGCTTCATAGGAAAGATAGGAGAAATGGTTGCCATGGTTACAAAATATAAATATTTTCCAATACTTATAAATTTTACATCTGAATTCAAATATTCCCTACTGCCGGGAACTAAATACATGTCGACACAAAAAATCTGGTGTGACAAGCACAGTACACAACTTTCGATTACCGAAGGTAAGAGAAAGTTGTGTGCTGTGCGCCAGTCACACCAGATTTTTTTTATTTTAGGGGATTGAAAGACGTAGGAATAGGTATAAAGTAGCCATTTCAGTTTCACGGTAAACCCACTTTGGTCATTAAGGTGATAACAAACCATATTGATTGATTGAAATTATTTTCTACTTACCTACCTCACGAATATACATTCACATTGTTGGATAGTTTTTTTAAAACAAGCGTAACTTGAATCCGAGTTGCGTTGAGGAATCTCAAAGACTGAAATTTTCGAACAAGATTTCGATTCTTAATTAAATTTACAAAAAATAACGTGCAATTAACATACGTGTGCAAATAATAGCAAACATTATATAATTTGAGACAAAAAAATGTAAGAAAACCAGTAAAAAAACGATACGTAGACCTTGGCTCTTCTTAGAAAAAAGAAAATATTTAATTAAAGTTTAATAATACAGTGGAATCCCGATTATACGTATCTCCTTCTCCCCTAATTGGTACAATCCTTCCGGTCCCTAGAGAAAATCCCGCTAACTGGTATAAAAACAATACATTTCAGTTCCCTTGGTAATTCGGTATTAAAACGTCTTATAATTCGTATTTCTAGCTTAAAAAGCTCGTTAATTCGAACTGTTTTCAAGAGGGGGAAGGAGAGAGACAAGTTTTTCTCGTTCATTTTTAATCTTTCCAGTGAAAGAAAATCTGGATAGGGGAGAGGAAATTGAGCTTCTTTTACATTTTACTTTCTCTTAGCCTATATATGAAATATATAGGAGAGAAAGTATTGCGATCATGTCAAAAATTCGATGTCGAGATTTTGATGGATATACATGTTTTGAGGTCCCCTGAGTCCAAAAAGTGGGTCCCGCAAATTGGTCTGTGTGTATGTATGTGTGTGTGTGTGTGTGTGTGTGCGTGTGTGCGTGTGTCTGTATGTGTGGACAGATTTTTAGCATGAAGGAATTGAGCTACCGGATTGAAATTTTATATTTAACTTAGGTACCTTCCCACACGCTCAAAATAAGCTTTTGAACAAAATCGGCCAAAAAGTACTAGTACTTTACTGATGTACTTTTTCAGTTTTTTTAGATTTTCTCAAAATTCCCTCCAAGGATTTTTTTTAAAATTCATAAATGAACTATTTTTTAGATGCTCTTTAAAATGTATATTCTCATTTTGCCGTTGAAATCTTCTGAAGACCACTTTACTCTTGTTCTTCATAGGAAAGATAGAACTGGTTGCCATGGTAACGGAATTTAAATCTTTTTCTTTTTATTAGATTAAAAATCAATTATTATTTAAATTCCCATTTATTTTTATTTTATTTGTGTCTTTAATTGCTTAGGAGAAAACATATATCTCTCTCTCTCTCTCACTTGCAAACATTATCGCCTGTCTCTCCGCCTTCTCTCATAGGCCTAATGTTAATTTCCTATAGGAATTTGTATGTTAATTTCGATTCAAAAGGGGGGTCCCCTTTGGAACTTTTTAGGCATTTAAAATTTTTTTTCCAATTCTTATGAAATTTTGTATTTATTTACGATTCTATATTGTGTATAAAATGTCCAAATATGAGATTAAAATTTTGAAAAATAACCATAGTTTATTTCAAGCAGTCAACATTTAAAATGCAAGTTTGAAACTAAGGTGCTATCGGAAACTAAATATATCTCGACACAAAAAATCTGGTGTGACCAGCACGGTGCACAACTTTCTCTTGCCGAAGGGTAAGAGAAAGTTGTGTGCTGTGCGCCAGTCACACCAGATTTTTTTCTTTCCTTTCTACGTATAATTCGGTCTTCGCATTAATATTTTAATTTTTTTTTTTTTTTTTTTTTTTTTTAATTTTGATTCCTATCAAATCGCCGGTGCCTTGACGACATGAATTATCGGGATTCTACCGTATTAGTTTTTGAGATCCCAAATGTTAGAGGTCCTTCAGAAAAATAAATACACTTACAAAATATGTTAAATAGAAATTTTTCTGATATTGTCTCATCTGCATATGAATGCCATTTAGATAGTATTCTCTAATAGTAAGACTAGCCTCTATACTCTCTACCGTGTTCGAAACGACAACAGTAAATCTAAATAAAACAAAAAGGAAAATCTGGTGTGACTGACGCACAGCACACAACTTTCTCTTACCTTCGGTAATCGAAAGTTGTGTTCTGTGCTCGTCACACCAGATTTTTTGTGTCGACATGTATTTAGTTTCCGACAGTACGGTACATTCGATTTTCAAGATGTAAAATTTATATGTGAAAATATTTATATTTTGTTAGCATGGCAACCATTTCTCCTATCTTTTCTATGGAGTACAAGAGTAAAGTGGTCTTCAGAAGATTTCAATGGCAAAATGAGAATATACATTTTATAGCGAATCTAAAAAATAATTGATTTTTGACTTTAAAAAAAAATCGTTGGAGCAAATTTAGAGAAAATCGAAAAAAACTGAAAAAGTGCATCAGTAAAGTACTAGTACTTTTTGGTCGATTTTGTTCAAAAAGCTTCGTGTCACGTCCCATGGGGGTGCCTAACTTAAATATACAATTTCAACCTCCTAGCTCTTTTCGTTCTTGAGATATTTTGTTCACAGACAGACACACAGACACACAGACAGACAGACCATGTCGCGAAAACCACTTTTTTAGATTCAGGGGACCTCAAAACGTGTATATTCATCAAAATCTCGACATCGAATTTTTGACATGAATCCAATACTTTCTCTCTCTATATATATTAACATATATATAGAGGTAAGAGAAAGTAAAAATTATCTTTGCTACCTTTTGCTAATAATATTTACTCCACAGCTGTTAAGATTGGGAGTTGCGTTGAGGTTCCAAAACGTCGTGATAGTATGCTGAGCCAAAGTCTAATTTTATAAGACCTACATTTTGTAAATCTCTAAGTACCCAACTAAAGCCCGGTTGCTTCACTTCTAATTAACTAGCTATCCCTCGGATAAGCTAGTTCTTACATCTAGTTATGCATATCATCATCATACTATAATATAAAGCGCTAGCGGCTGACTTCCTGTCCCTGTGTGTATGTGCCTATCAGGGCTGGAGGGAAATTTAAAATTTAAGAGAGGGAAATTTGAAACCTTAAAATTTTGAATGAGACCAGATCTTACTTGTTAGTTAACTAGCTAACAATAAGACCCAAAGTTCGGTATAAACTTAACTAAAGGATGAAATTAGAAACAAAAGTCTTGTTTATTTATTCTTTTGGAGATTTAAAATTTTTTTTAATTCTTCACAAAACTTTTAGAAGTGAAGCAATCGGCCGGCCCTAAGACTGGCTTTTTTCTATCTATTCAATTAATTTTTGTCAATTTGAAATTTTTTTTTCCAATGGAATATATACATGTGGATAAAGGAATGAGAAAAAAGAGACAAAAATTTGTATCATCCTCCTTTTTCTTTCATCGTCATCATCAGTCATTTTTTATAAAAAAAAATTCATCTCCGAATTCTTCTTGAATATGAAATTAGTAATCTACAAATCAGAGAGGTATCTACAACGATGAAAAAATTTAAGGAATTTATATCAATTCGTCCTCGGTTCAAATTTAATGATTTGATCATATTAAAAGAATGTATCTGCATTTGTCCTATAAACGGTATGCCTTAGATCAAGGTCGACTAATCTAATTTGTTAATAGACCTTTCTAGTGATCATCACATAAATGGAAATTTTTCGCATCCTCTTTTGTTTCTTTTTAATCGAGAAATGAAAACAATATTGAAATTATCCAAACAAAAAACCCTTTTGTGTTGTATCTTTTTTTTTATTTCAATCAATATTCATAAATTTCTTTTATCAAAAATTAAATTTTTTCACTTTAGCTTTACATAATAAACGTTTAAAATTCCTCTCGTGCACGAAAGTAAATATTAAGAGATATACAGTATATGTATATAATGTATCCTATATTCATTTTGATCTCCGTAAATATAGAACGTGATTCTCGGTTGAGTAACCCTGAACTGATTCTAATAAACGAATTTTCACCTTTTGCTAAATTCATTTTCTATCCTATCTATCCGAGGGGGCGTTTTTTTTTTTTTTCAATGCTTTGCACGTGTCCACTCAATGCTCTCGCTCTCTATTTTGCAGCTACTTTTCGCAGCGTTCGTTAAACCCCCTCGCATTTTTGCCCTAAAAATACAATCGTGAGAACATCTAAAGACCCTCTTGAGTTCAAACGACCTATTTTGTTTCACATTTCATTTCTTTTCTCTTTATTTCTTTTTTTTTTTTTCTTCTCAGTTATTAGATTTTATACGATTTTCTTATATCCGGCATTTGAAATAAAAAAAAAATAAAAAAAAACGAACGGGCAAAAATTCTATTTCTTTATTTCTTATTAATTAATATCCTTTCGATACCTTTTAATATTAGTATATAGTAGGAAGTTCATAATAGTCTTAATTAAAAAGAAAGATTTTGGGCGCTAAAAGGAAAAAAACTAATTTATCAAAAGGAATTTATTTAGTATACATAACTGGAACTATTTAAAAAATATTTTCATTTATCAATCATTCATTTTATTGACAGCTTTCTTTTTAAATAATATGAATTCAATTAAAATTGCACATCAATTTCTATCAATAATAATATTGATAATCCGTACGTCATTTAAGAAACTAAATTTATTAGAAAATATTTGGCGCGATGAGCAGTTGGAGAAAACTGCACTAAACACTTCAATTTTAGGGGGACGAAATTTAGAATACCTGAAAAATTTTTTTTATTTTTTTTTATTTTCTATAAAATATATTACAAATAAGCTTAGGTATATATATATTTTTT